>APFE030827157.1:0-15545 GCA_000404065.3 Pinus taeda | reverse complement strand
CATTTCCAAATCCATCTATGCATATTGTAATAAGACCATAAGAATGAAAACATAAGTATAATGGTACATGAATAAAGATACACTTATAGTGTCTTCTCCTTGTACATCATAAAGTATTCACCAAATCATCATCTGAATGCTCTCAATAAGAGGATGAAGTCATTGTTGTTTATCTAAGAAACGAACCACAAAGTGAATAATGGTCTTACAAAGTTTCCATCCCTTATCCTCATCCTTATCTTATATCATCCACCATCCCTTCCTAGTCCATATTTTGTTTGTCATCAATTTTTGCTACCCTTTTTTGAAACATATCGAGTCTATGATGATATGACAATTTAGCTTTAGTCACGAGCATTAAGAAACAATGCCATAGGCGAGGATTTTGTTTACATGAGGGCATGTAAAGGCTTAGGCATGGGGGATATGTTGGGCCCTAAATATGTCATATCATTCAGTATATAAAGTCTCTTTTCATGAGCCATATTCCCACATTTAAGATACTTTTCGTAGCATTATACCATCAACTTCCACTAAATGAACATCTTCTACCATGTAGTTAATTATGATGGATTTCTTATCTTTTTAATGATTAAACATGTCTTTAATATAGTTTTATCAATGATGATTTACTAATGTGGTTATGTGTCCAAGAAGCATGTTCTAGTATGAAAAAAAAAAGTATTTTTCTACCAACTAAGTGCAATTTGGCAGTTCAGTAGTTAGTTCAATATTAGTTTAGCAGTTCAGTACTTAATTCTGCACAAAAAGTCAAAATTATAAAATATGTTTTTATTTTCTCAAGAATGGTAAATTAAATGCCGCATGGGAATAATACGCTGGTAAAATCCTTGGAATATACCCATCTCACACGTGTGGTATCCTAACACATGATTTAAGCTAGAGGCAAAAATAGGTGACAGTTTTGAAACTGCCATGTTTTGCCTCGATTTATGTGCAAATGGTGGCGAATCGTAAGAATATGGAAAATTGGTTTTTATAAAACATTCAAATTTATTTGGATCTCAAACTATTTTCAAAAATTCAATAGGGTTGAAAATTTATAGTTTGTTCTTCAAAGTAGTTTTGTATAAAAAAAATTCAAAACCCAGATTGGAAAACTGATTCAAACAGTCAACTTCATGCACAATTTCCGAGGCCATGGAATCGAATAAGGAAATTCCAAGAGATTTTTTTGTTGATAACATGGAAAATTAAGCTCCATAGAAATGGATTTCTAAAATACATCATGGTCAAGAAGATATGGTTACTTCTTTAAATGTCAATTTATATAAAATTGCAAAAAACTAGAATTATGAGATTTTCCTCTAAAATTTTAAATTTGCTTTCTTAGTTAATGGGATTGGATCTTATATTTCCCCAATGAATTTTATGTATAAATAAGGTCTCAAATGACATAGACCAAGAGGGACAAAAGAGGAGAGAATAGTGATTGTGGAACATTTTCAAACTCTGTTTTTATTTCAAGCTTGGAACCACTTTGCATTTGTATTGTCGAACACTGCTAATGTAGCAATTTCGACTTCCATTTCATGAGTTCATGTGCTATTAATTTTAAGTCTATTGTTGTAGCTTAACTTTTTTGAGGTAGTGGTTAAGGCCCACCACAGACCTTAGCCAATTTCCGTAATGATTTTTGGTTAAGTAGAAGGTGTGTTTTGAATTTATGTAGCAGAACTGCACTTAACATTTGCTTTCATTTGATTGGTAATTTTCATAATTTTTGTACTTAGTATCGTGCTTGAATTTCATTTGAAAAACTTTCATAGATCTGAAGGTTATGTTGGCAAGATAGATGTTCATTGAGTCTTTTGCGAGTTTACAAATCGTCCTCATAAATATCTTTTGCAAGCTATCAATTTCTTTGGTTTATTTTGAGATCCTGTAATACACTTCCATTAGTACATATTTCTGAAATATGAGTTCTTATAGTTTTAAATCAAATCCTCTGTTCTAAATGGAATGACTTTGTTATGCATGGATCTATATGTTTTTGGAAATAAACCTTTGTAGTTGATGTTAAGTGATGTTGTGAGGATTGATTAGGAACAGTGTGCCATTCATTAAGCAGTGTGTCATCCATTTTATTTTGTAGTTAATTTTGAGTTAGATTTATTGATTTAGAACATGGAAGTAATTTTCTCACTTGCTCAGATAATTAGAAATTTGTGTGTTATTTGATTACTCAGTTAATCTTGAATTAGACAATCACGTGTTATTTGCTCAATTGCTTAGTTATAGGAAGTAGTGTGGATGATTTTTTAATAGCATTGTTGAGTTTACTTTTTAATTTCTAGCACCCTCAGGATTAGTTTTGCATAATGATTCTGAATAGAGTTAGTGTTAAATTGATTTGAGAGTATAGTTGGAGGTAGTTGTTAATCTTATTTTTGAATGAGTTTTTGAGTTAGATAATAGAATAGTAACTTGAGTTTTAAATGTAAAATAGATTTCATTTTCAGTTATTGAGATTGTAACTAAATAGATTTCTTCACTTTGGTAATTTTTGGTGTGATTGTTAGGAACAGAGTTGGGCATTATGTACTTAATTTCATACTAGATTTGTATAGGGTAAGTTTGAATCTGAGTCGGAATGCATTGCAACTCGAAGTTTGTGAGCTTCGGTTGACAATTTAATTTAAGGAATTCAATGACATATAAAATCCCTAACAACTACCTCCAAGATTTCTGCTAAAATAGAAATTCGCATTTTCTTTAGTTTGACCAAGGCAAAGTCAAACTGAGATTTTCTTACTGCATTTTCAACACTCCCTCTCAGCAAGAAAGGGATTATCAACCACCCCTATCTTTCACTTGTGGAACTCGGACTTCTCTCTTGACAACGCCTTTGTCAAAATACCAACATCTTGTTCCTTTGTCGGAATGTACTACAACAACATAATTTGCCTCTGCACACAATCCCGTAAATGGTGATACCAGATTTCAATATGCTTAGATCGATCATGAAAAAAGGATTTTCAAAGTTTTATGCAACTATGATTATCACAGTAAATCACAGTTGGATCCATCATCTAACTAAACAATACCACAAGTATCTTTCTCATCCAAATCACCTCACATGCTTCTTGACTTGCAGTCATGTATTCTGCTTCTGCCGAGATGAGTGCCACAAATATTTGCTTCCTACTGTACCAAGAAACTGTTGTGGACCCAACACTGAAAATTCTACCTAATGTACTCTTCCGGTCTGATGGACTTCCAACCCAATCTGCATCGATGAAGCCACACAACTTCACTCCCTCTGTCCATCTATACCAAATTCCAAACTGGATAGTGCCTCTAAGGTACTGTAGAACATGCTTAGATTCCATCCAAAACAATTTGGTTGGCCTAACCATAGCTTGGCTCAACTGGTTGACTGCAAAGCACATGTTTATTCATGTGTTCACAAGATACATGAGTGAACCCACCAACTGTTGGTAAATAGCCACATCCACTTCCTCACCTGAAGTGGCATCCTCTTTCCTCCAATTGGTCGCTACAGGAGTCTCCATGGGTTTTCACCTATCCATGTAGAACCTTTGAAGTATCTCGTTGGCATACTTTCCCTTGGAGACAAACAGTTCCCCATCACCTTGCCATACTTCCAATGTAAGGAAGTAATGCATGAGGACCATGTCCTTCATCTCAAACTCACTTAAAAGGTCCTCCTTGCAAGGTCTGATCAACATCTCATCACCAATCAAAGTCAAGTCATCAACATATAAAGCAATAATTAACAATTTACCTTCTACCAAAATATGATAGAGGTTTTCATCCATTTCACTTTTGGTGAAGCCCAAACAGGTGAGATAACTATTGATCTTGGTGTACCAAGCACGGGTTGCTTGCTTGAGACCATACAATGCTCGCTTGAGTATGAATGCATGAGACTCTCAATCAAAAGTCTCGAAGCCTTCTGATTGCTTGATATACACCTCCTCCTTGATAACTCCATTGAAGAATGTTGTTTTCACATCCATTTGGTGGATCTTCCACCCCATCTATGCAACCAGAGCAAGGATTGATCTTATGTATGAGTAGCTTCCTACAAGAGAAAAGGTATCCTCATAGTCAATCCCCTCAACCTGAGAGTACCCCCTGGCTACAAATCTGGCCTTGTAATTTTCTATGCTTCCATATGGTTCTTGCTTGACCTTGAAGATCCATCTCGAACCCACTTGATTTGTCTACTGGTCTTGGGACCACTTCCCAAACATTGTTCTTTACAATGGATTCGTACTCCTCCAGCATTGCATCAACCCATACTGGTTTCTCTACTACTTCCTTGAAAGAGGATGGCTCAGTCTCTACTAGCTCAGTCATTAGAGTTGAGTAGCCAATGTACTGATCTGGTGACCTTCTTTGCCTACGCTAATTTGAAGGAGCACCCACATTCTCCCTCACATCATATACAAGTCTCTTAGATTAGTTGGTTCTCTTCCTACCTTCTCTGGATGGTTCTGCTTGAGTGGTTGTCTCCACTCTCTACTCCTTAACTTTTGGTTTCTCCACAACATCCTGAGGCTCCTCCTTTGGAGATAAAATCTCCTCCTATGATGGGATCTGAATCTCCCTATCAAGAGTGCAGCGTATGGATTTGTCTTCATCAAATTTTACATCCCTTCGCACAACTATCATTCTAAGGGATGGAAAGTACACACAGTAGTTTTGGGGAGTTTTTGTGCAACCCACAAATACTCCCAACTTTGTTATCGACTCTAGCTTCTTCCTTGATTCTTTAGAGACATGGAAGTAACCAAAGGATCAAGAAATCTTGAAGTGCGACACATCTGATTTCCTCCCCAAGAAAACCTCCTCCGGTGTGATCATGCCAAGAATCCAATGAGGACTCTTGTTCTGCAAATAAACCGTTGTGTTGCATTATTTAGCCCAAAAGTGTAGAGGTATGCTTTGGTCATGCAACATCACCCATGCTACTCCCATAATGATGTGGTTCTTCCTCTCATCCACCCCATTATGTTGTGGGTTGGGGGGTGTTTTCAACTCTCATTGAATGCCTTCTTTTGCACATAAATTTTTAAACTCATTCGACACGTACTCACCTCCATTATCGCTCCTAAGAGCCTTCACCTTCTTGCCCATTTATTTCTCCACCAATGCCTTGAACTCCAAGAACTTGGAGAAAGTCTCATCCTTCTTCCACGTGAAGAATATCCAACACTTCCATGAGAATTCATCAATAAATATGACAAAATACTTGTTCCTGGTAGTGGAGGCTGTCGAGAAACATCCATAAACATCAGAGTGGATCCTTTCAAGGACTCCATGTGCGATGTTGTCCTGATCATGGAAAGTGGATTTTGTGTACTTCTCCATGGTACACCCTTTGCATGTATCCTACTGCTCTAGTGCTTCTTTGGGGAGGCTTGTGGTTATCTGTTGCATGATCTTCAAAGCCCCATGATGAAAATGGCCAAGTCATCTATGCCAAAGTTCACCGACATCGTGGCTATGCACCTTCTCCGCCTTTGTGCTCAATGCAACACAATCCTCTACATAAAGCTTGTAGAGGATCTTCAAACAAACCTTGATATTCTTCACCTATCCTATGGCTATGTGTCTTAGCAATGCCTTTCCTTTGTTGAAGATCACATCATAACCATGGTCTTCCAAAACTGCAATGGAGATAATATTCTTGTTTAGACCTGAAAAAAAAAAACATCACATCCTTGAGTTTGAGAGGGGATCCTGACTCCCTCTGAAATCTAATTGTCTCAATCTTGATCATGTTGTACCTTCCATCATCTCCCATCTCGATGTGCATATAGAGATCCTTCTCCTCCAAATCACTGAAAAGGTCTTTATTTCCTGTCATATGGAACAAGGCACCGATGTCAAGGTACCACACGCTTCCCTTCACTGTGTTGGCCATGCATGCAATGAGAGTAAATTCAAGCTCGAACCATGAAGCTAAAGGTTCACCTACTACTCCTCTTGATGTCTTCTTTCATGTCTTCTTTTATGGACACTTCGTGGCATAGTTCCTGAATTCATGACAATGAAAGCACTTTATTCTTGACAAGTCTTTCTTCTTGCCCCCTTGACTAGATTCTACTTTGGATTGGGATTTATTCCCTTTCCATTTATTCCCCTTTCCAACCAAGGCACAATTCTCTTCATCCTCACTCTTGGATGAAGTCTTGTCTCTGATGTTCCACCTTATTTCCTCCTGTACCAAATCAGATCATAGGCGTTCCCAATTTGGTATTTTCTCCCTCCCATTCATCGAATCTTGGTAGTTGTGCCAGCTCTTGGAAAGGCCTAAACTGGTTAGGATCACTAAATCTTTCTTTAGCTACAATAACGCCAACTTTACCAAGTTCATCACGACATTGTGTGAACCTCCGCAAGTACTGTGGAATGGTCTCATTCTTCTGCATCTTGATATTTCGAAGCTCGTACTTCAATGTTAGCTTCTTGTGGTCACTGCTATTCTAGAACATATATGTCAATGTCTACCACATTGCATACAGAGTCTCTTTCCTGTGGATATTCGAGACAATATGGTCTCGTACTCCCTCCAATATGATTATCCTCACCTTGGCTACACACTTCTTCCATTCAGCTAGATCCTGAGCATCAGATGATGCTGGTTTAGGAATATCAATGTCAATAAATTCCTTCAACCCATTAACCTCCAACACTGCCTCCATGCGGTCCTTCCAAGCAACATAATTCGAGCTTCCCCCATGGGCATACTCGAGCCTTAGTCCATAGAAATCCACCCTTCTAGCTCTAAAGAATTGATCCTACAAATTTTATCCTCCTGCAATAAAAACTTCGAAATATCTGCTCTATAGTGAATCCTGCTCTGATACCATGTAAAATTTAATGTGTAGATTCAAAATTGCTCATGAAATTTACTAAATCGCAAGACTTAAAGCTACTCTACTGATCTGTGGAAGTTAATTCACCATATAGAACACAAATCATAAACATGCAAAAGGAAATATCACACATGCACATAGATTTATCTAGGGGAAAGCAACTGCTCAAAACCCCTTACTATCTATATTTCATTAATCAAAGAATAGAGATTAAATACATATGCTTTCTCAAGCCTGGGTACACCTTGCAAGTGTATAGTCTATTCCTCTGCTTGACGAACTGACTCTGGCCAACACTTAGCCATTTTTCAAGCCCTCCAAGCTCTTATTTCCTTTCGTTTTTCCTCCAAGAAATTGGCCCCTATTATTTAGGAATTTCCCACTATTGAATTTCGAAATTCACTTAGGTCCTTCCTCTGACTGCATGCACCACCTGTACACATTGGAATGTGCTATAGTTGATAATATACTACCTTGGAATCTCCATTTCAACGGGGTAACTCGAATTCTTTACATGCAACAATTATTTTGGGATGATTGATCTGTTAATTGGTTGATCGCTGAGTGTGGTTGAGGTTCCACTTCCACAACTTGACCTCCACTGGTCCTTGTGACAGTTAGAACTAGTTAAACTGATAATAACTCAAATTAACTAAAATAGATTGTTACAAATTAGCAATCAAACATATTGAACTGAACTCAATCTTCCCCAAATTGAATTAACTAAGTTAACTGGGTGACAAGTGCCATGTCACCTCAGTTAACTACCTCTGAGATTTTTCCTGAAATAGAAATTTGAATTTTCTCTAGTTTGAGCAAGGCAAAGTCAAACTGAGATTTTCTTGCTGCATTTTCAACATGTTATACATTAGTTGTTTAGAATTTTTTAATATTCTTTTAGCCTCAACCTACATGCATGAATATACTAAAGGATTTTGTGGACACATTTTGAATTTATAAAAACCCATTAGGTAAGACAAATAAAGACAACTAATTTTTCTTTATGGTATTCTTCATTTTTTGTATTCATTTCCCATGTTTCTATGTTAATAACACATTTAAATAATTTCACAATGTGCTTTCCTTCTCAACTCTATTATTCTAGCTCAAAAAGATTTGAATTTTCATCACATGGATTTAGATCTAGAGAATAGAATAGGTCCTATGGATATAATCTTTGCATTAGGACCCAAATAATGGTGAAATTCCATAGTTTGACATTCAAGGGTGGGTATCATTACCTAAGCCATGTTTGAAGTTCAAGGGCTACACTACATTCTTCCTTGATACACTACATGTTCCTCTATCATATCTTTGTGCTTCCCTTTCCAGATCTATTGGTTGTTGAGAACAACTGTAGAAAAACCTTGTCTTTAGATGGGTATAAATTCATGGTATAACTGATCAAGCTACACCCTAGGAAATAGAATTTACTTAATTAGTTTAATTAGGAAATTCTTGGTAGAATGACACTATCTCTTTAATGTTTGTCCATTATAGAATCTTTGTACTTGCATCAAAATGTACAAAACCACATATAAACATTAACTTCACACATTAACATCAAAATCAAGTATTACATCATTAGGTTATTTGGTTTTTATTAATAATATTAATATTAAGGCTTTCTAATAAGGTTTAATAAATTTTATTGATACATTATTATTATTAACAACATTTCATAATAAGGTTTTAGGTTTAATAATAATAATAATAATAAGGTTAATAACATTAACGTGGGTATTAATAATGTTCATAATATTTATATTAGTTAAATAGTAATTATTTATTAATGAGGTTTAATAACTTTATTAATAATATTATTTAAGCCTTAGGAACTTTATAATACTAGATTAATAATTGTATATCGATACATTTATCTACACATAATAACACACTAATAATACATTAACACATGCCACATGGTCAACCATAATCAACATAGACATCATCCTCAACCATAATTATCCATACACACCGTAGACATTAGGTTTATTAATAATAAAGTTTAATAAACTTTATTAATAAGATATAATAATAATAATGTTTGTTAATAACATTAATATAAAGATTAAGAACATTAATGTGGTTATTAATAATGTTATTAATTGTCTTTGAGGTTTCTGTGAGTTTCATTATTATTTAGATTATCTTCTGGATACATCGCATAAGGATTCTTTTTCATCGACGTTTCGAACCAGCAATGGTGGTTCATCTTCAGGATATGAAAGAATATTGAAAGACTAGTCTTATTTTTCTAATTATATATATAGAGATGCTTAGCGGACATATATAATTAATTCATTTATTTATTTTTCACTTTTAGGTTTATGGTTATATTAATTATATTTGTTTTAATTATCTAATTATATATTATTTTTTAATTTTAATTAATAATTATTTTATTTAGATAATTAATTAAATTAATTATTAAATTAGATAATTAATATTAACAAATATAATAATATAACCATAAACCTAAAAGTGAAAAAGAATAATTAAATTAATTATATCTGTCAGTTAAGCATCTCTATATATATAATTAGAAAAATAAGACCAGACTTTCAATATTCTTTCACATCCTGAAGATGAACCACCGTTGCTGGTTCGAAACATCGATTAAAAATAATCCTTATGCGACGTATCCGAAAGATAATCTAAATGCTATTACTATTTATATAAAGGTTTAATAATAATTTTTTAATAAGACTTGAGGTTTATTAATGATATTAATATTAGGATTATTTATAATAGCATTTGTTAGTATATTAGTGAGCGTTTTTAATAATTTTATACTATTATTTCACCATAATTGTTTATAATAATACATTAATAAGTAATGCATCAATAGATTAGATTTATACATTAATGAATTAAAAATATTATATATATATTCTACACTTAATAAGAGATTTAATAATATTTTGGTTCTCACATTAAGATATTAAGTTATAAATCTAATATATTTTATATACATTACCTCATGTCAATCACCGGGTTTAACCATAGTCACATTGACATAGAAGTTGTTAGCCATTTTGCTTAATAAATTTAACTTAAAATAGATTTAGATAATAAATTTAAATATTATATATATATAAGTATATATATATAATATATTATATATTATATATATATATAATAGATATATATAATAGAGATTAATAATATTTTGTTCCATTAAGATATTAAGTTATAAATTAATAATTAATATATGCATTACCTCATGTCAATCACCAGTTACCATAGTCAAACTTCACGATAGAAATTATTATAGTCATTATACTATATAACTTTCACTTAATTGAATTTAGATAATAAATTAATGTTATAACTTAATAAATTAGAATATACTATATATATAGATAATACTAAGAGATTAATAATATTTTGTCTCCACATTAAGATATTAAGTTATGAATTAATATATTAATATATACATTACCTCATGTCAATCACCCGGTTAACCATAGTCAACATCGACATAGAAATTATTATAGCCATTATACTTAATAACTTTAACTTAAATAGCTTTAAATAAGAAATTTAATGTAGATTTAATATTATTTAACATTTCATATTTTTCAATATTTAATTTTTAATATAACTTTAATAACTTTTCCCAACAATGCAACTATATTCACCATGGAAAAACGAGTTCAACAATTATCAACCATGATCAAGATGGTTAACATGGTGACCCATTAAAAACATCGAGTCAATTATTTTCATTTATAACTGAGCATTGACAACCATGCTAAAAAATGTTCACCAAGAGTTTGAGTAACAAGACCTCACTTAATGGAAGTTTCTATTATTTGTAATTGATTTTTCCTTCCTTATTTTATATTTTGATGTTTAATTGAACTTTTTGTTGGTACATGATTGGTTTCATCTAATTTTTATTGATTTAAGGGTTTGAGTTAAAGTTAAAGACCCTTTTTGAGTAAAGAAACCATATTTTGATATTTTTGTCATGCTTATTTGAGAAAGATATGGCATTAGGCTTAATATATGGCTTCAATTATTTTGGGGGAAGTCAATGTGTTTATCTAAAGCCAAGGAACTTGAGAAGTATCCAGCCATTAGAGAAGAAATGTATAAGAAACCAAAATAATTTGATGGATTTGTGATTTTAAGATAGCTATTAATATACATTATTTTGATGTCAATCCTATAGAATGTGAATTACATAGAGTATGGCTGAGCTATTTGAATGTATCAAGACCGAGTTTGAGCAAAAGAACCTCTATAGTTCAACATTGTACACCTTTAGGAGTACCTATCCAACTAGTTGCCTCTTGGGAGCTAATAAGACCTTTGTGATAAAAAATGATAAAATCATACAAAGAGACTTGCAGGAGTTTATAATAATAAACTTCACAAAAATAAACCATGTTGTTTATTTTTTATCAAACATGGAAGACTATATTATAGTTTAATTTTATTATTATTATTATTATTATTATTATTATTATTATTATATATAATTGCATACATTATGAAGTATTATCCAATGCTTTACAATTGTTTCTATTTTTGTGAAAGATTTATCAAGACTCTATAGTGTTTTATAATATAGTGGAAAAATCACCAATATTTTAAAAAAATTATAATTCACTGAAACATTCGCCAAAAAACTATACATGCATATTATATTATTGATAAAATAACCTATACATTTTTCTATGTACCATGGTGATTCAACCATTTATTGTACATATAAATTTTAAGGAGTTTATTAAAATCTTCCTTGGTGTAATTTTTTTGTCAATACTTGTTAAAAAAATAATTGTAAGTCGAAGATTTTTCAGTACTCAAAAAACATATACAAAGATATCAAAACACATGTGGTCTCGCTTCGATCAAGTTTGTTTACCAATGTTATTGCCATGTTAAATACAAAAAGAAAAATTCCCAACGAAGAGATCCACAACCTTAAAGGCCTTACATACTAGAAAACAAAAGGAACTAGTAAGACACTGGTTACCGTAATTAGTCATGAGAGGTGAGTGAAGTAGGATTATTTGGCCCCGTTCACAGAGGAGGAGGAGGACGATATAGGAAGTTGACATGTTATTTCAAAGTGAGCAAGCCAAGCTTCTAGCTTTTCGATCTTCTCAGTCAAAAAATTATACCCATGCTAGACAACCACAATTATTTTGTGGACATGCCATTGAAAATAATGCATTTTCTCTAGATTGACTATAATTTCCTCGTGGTCCTCCCTCTAGACCCTATCATGAGATTCCATCATGTCTATGATAGATCGAACGATCACCTACAGTGCCGTATTTCTCCTAGCATGCCTAGTAAATGCACATCCAACTAACCGGACACCACTAGAATTGTTGGTCCACCCTTGTGACCTCGAGACTCATCCACTTCCTTTTCCCGTATGTCTGCTACCTACTCATGTTTGCTATGTACAAGAACCATGCTACCCCTGCCACCTGTAGGACTGACCAAAGACCTTTTCCCACCACGTGCTCCATGATCACCATGCCCAATGCTCCATGAAATTCCGGCACCCTAACTGCTACTATCACCCCTTTCTCTCACACTACCACCTCAAACTCCATTCTGCACAATTGACCCCTCCCTGAGACGAGATGCTTCCACTTGCACCTGGACAGGGGCACACGAGCAATGCATACCTACTTTCATGCTGATGGTTGGGTTGAATCTCAAACCTTCGAGGCTAACCTTAATCCACACAAAGGACCACCAAATCAAACCCAACACCACACACCTAGAAATGATGCACATTATTAATCAGCCAACCTCCAGTAGAAACCCAGCATTCCACACAACAAAGAAAGAATTCAAGGTAACATAGCGTCATTGTCAGGTTGACTCAAATTTTCTGCTAAACAATCACAAACCTAGGCTAGAACCAGTAGACAACTCCTCATCTAGAAAAGACAGAAGAAGACCTCCGAGCAGTGTGTAAGAAGAACTAGAAGTTTAGGCTTCTAAAAACCTGACCAACGCCAAATCCACTAGGCTTCGTTGAAGAGAATTCTTCTATCAACAACCCAGGAAGGAAAAGTCAGGCAACGCGTACACCAAAAATCCAAAACCACACAAGCACCAAAACCTTCGCTCGAACAAAATCGTAAACCACTAAAAGCCAAGACACCACTTATAAAAGCAACAGACACTTTACACATACAAATAAAGAACCACCACTCGGAATTCCAAAGAAAGAAACCATGCAGGCCCAAAACATCAATGCCTAGGACTGACTAGTTTCTTAGACAAAATACACCCTGGCTAAGGAATGAGAGGGAACATTTCACCCCGAGTGTAGGGAAATAGTTGTTACCTTATTGAGCCCATAGGAGGAGCGATAAATAAAATACCACCACCATACCCATATGACCCTAAGAAATGGAAAATAGGTAAATTTATATCCCGCGATAAGCCAAAAAATACCTAGACTACTCCATGCACGATACTACTTAAACATCATAGTGTCGACACCATTCATCCTCGAGACAATAAAATTCCTTTGCAAACAGGTGAAGGAAGATGTTTCACACATTCAAATGAAGAGAAATTCACTACAGCGTGATGGAGGGGTTAAATGCCTACCCTCCTCTACTTATACCTTATGCCAAATTCCATTCTTCACGTGATGCATGGTTTTCAATGTCAGACACCCCCATCAAGGAGGCCCCCTCTCTAGTGACAATTTGGCTGAGCTCATCCATAAGCGTTGAGTTGGAGGGAAACAACCAATCTAGGAGAAGCTACCAGTCATCGTGATCGCTACCCAAATTGGCTAGTCTATATACAACTTGATTCCCTTTCCTTCAGACGTTCTCCATGATTACATAGTCGAAGGAGGACATATGCGCTTGTATTTTCTCAAAGATAAGTTCTAGTCAACAGCTCTTCACCACCATTTCTAGAGGAGAACCATTCATCAAATTCTATGGGATAGATATTACTAACTGAGAATCTCGTGAAACATGGAGATTGGTAAGACCCATTTATATCACTAGTTGGAGACACTTATCCAAGGCCAATAGGTTTGTAACATTATTGGTATTGATACCACATGGTGCTGCAAATTCTTTAATTCCTTTTTAATATACAACCTAGATCAATCTGCCTAAACCTACAAGATCAATATTTCGCTTAGAGGCACCATAAATGTTCAATTTGAAGAAACCCTGAGGGGGTTGAAGAAAACTGTTTGTTGATGGTCTTCTCTCTACATACACCGGATAGTGAACCGGGGAGGAAGAAGGGGGCAAAAGATCTAGGTCCGAAACCATATATGACTATCTTCCATAAGCTTTTGAGACATTCTCCTCCAAACGTTCCAGAAGGATGGTCTCTTTGATATTGCGTTTAGTAACTTCCCATATGTGACTGATCCTCATAGGATTTGAGTGGAAAAAAAAAGTATTCCTATCTTTCCAAAGGGTCCACAAAGCGAAACCTTGGGATAGGCACCATGCTCTATTGAGTATTGTATTTCTTAAAAGATTCAATAACCATAGCTCCAAACATTTGTTTATGTAATTCACCGATTGATCCTGAGCTCTAGAAATATTTGCTACTTGCATCGATAGTTCATTCATCACCAAGTAGAAGTTTAGTAGATGATTCAATGTATCCTCCTCGTTTTTAAAATGAGGGCACCTCGATGGGTCTTAAAATCCTTTCCTCCAGATTCTATCCCAAGTAAGGATTTTTCCATGCCTGATTAGACAAAGGAAAAAGGCTACCTTAGGCCAAAAATATGAGTACCATATTCTATTCCCAAGAGGGTCTTGATCAAGATCCTCAGTGGTTGAAATAATGACATACACTTCCTTGACCAAAAACATAATAATGGATAGATGTTCCCGTTAGAGTTTTTCTAGATCTTCACTTGATAATATGTAGCTTTGTTGGAGAATATTAGTTAGCTCGTCCCATTGTAGGGGTGGACCTCGGTCAAGACAATGATCTTATGTCTTCCATTATCTTTGGAAGGAGGATTGGGAGCTATCCAGAAATATTTAACATACACCAGCCCTAGTTGAGAGGAAAAGGTCTGGATGTCCCTAAGATTTTCATACTGATCCAACTTGGTATGTTCCATCCATGCTTCGAGGCTCCCAAAATTTGGCCTTATGACTATTCCAGATCTCTTAGAATCCATGCTTCTGAATTAACTATTTGATTTATTTGGCCAAAGACAAAATAGAGGAGCCAATGGGTAGGGTCTGGCTGTCTGATAGAGGATCTCAGGTACAATTCTAACCATATTTTTGTGAACACAATGTCTTCCATGCTTCATGTCCTCCTTGAATCTATTTCCACCAAATATTTGCACCTAAAGCCTTAGATAAAGTCTTTGGATCTTTCAACCCTAAACCCCCATGAGTTTTGGGCTTGCAAATCTTGTTCCAGGCAACCAAGGACCATTTTCTGCTGATATGGGCACCTAACCAAAGGAATTTGAAAAAATTCACAACTACATCTTTGTAGACACTCTTTTGGGTAGGGAGAACCGAGAGTTTATAAATGGGGAGAGCTTGCAGAACTAATTTCAAAAGAGTGAGTTTTCCTATCAAGTTCAGAATCTTGAAGGTCCAACTTGAGAGTTTGTGATCCATTAATTCCAGAAGGTGTTTCCACAAATATGTTCTTGAAAAATTTAGAACCAAGGGA
>APFE030827148.1:0-13107 GCA_000404065.3 Pinus taeda | reverse complement strand
TTGTAACAGGCCTAAGATGTGGGACTCGATCAGCAAACGAGTACACCTTGGAGTGTTTTTTTTTATCCGGTGGATTATCCCTTTCGTTTCCTTTCTTTTTCAGAGGGGGATAATCCTCTGGATTTTTTCACTCATGCACACACCCCAAAGCCGAGGTGACGGTTTGAAGATTGAGCCCCTGACACATCCTAGTGTCTAGGGTCGATGTATATTACCATACTAGATCACACGTAAAGTTTCGTGGAATTTGGCTAAGTCTAGGTAGGATTTTTTAATAGTTAAAAATTTCCCGCAAAACGAGATTTTTTAATTATTTTTTGTATAAAGGCATAAATAAGCGGCATTAGGAGATGCCTGGGGCGTATGACCAGTCAAAATTCATCCTCAGAGGCCCAACATTCTCCTAGAGCCTACTTTGGGGGTCAAAAAATGATTCATAGTCCCTCAAAAGGCAATTTTTCCAGTGACAATGGCAAAAATGAAGAAAAAATTCAAAAAAATGAATAATTGAAAAAATTTAAAAAATTTTCCAAAGTCAAAATAAGTCAAATTTTGACATGGAGATTAAGCAGATGATCAAGGATGATGTGGCAATCAATGTGGGGCCCACATCAAGTCAAAGTTTCAGAAAGTCAAAGTCAAAGGTCAAAGGTCAAAGTCAAAGGTCAAAGTCAAAGTTTGAGTTCATGGAATTTTCAAAAAGTATAACTTTGATTTAAATTTGAATTATTATAAGGTTGATAAATTATAATGGGACCCCACTTTGGCCCAACATTTTTGCACATGGTCAAATTAAAAACAGTCCGTACGATTTCCGTACGGCCGTACGGCAGCCAGCCTTCAGCAAGACAAAAATCAACGAATGGTGACATGGATTTACAAACTAGCATATACGTAGGCTAGGTTTAAATATTGACTGCCAAATGGAAAGCCACCTCAGCAAATAAAAAAAATAAAAAAGGAAGGAGAAAACAGGCCGTACGCTGTCCGTACGATTTCCGTACGGCAGCCATCTTTCAACATGGTCAAAGAAACGTTGAATATACAATCAGCATGTTGACGTGGCTCAGCAGTTTAATGTATATGCTCAGCAGTTAATGTATATGGCTCAGCATTATCCAGCAAAGTCCGTACGCTGTCCATCAGCAAATCTGCCGTACGCTGGACAGTCAAACAGTCAACGCAGGTCAGCATGTTAAATCAGGCAGTTTAGCATATGTACAGCAGTTTATGAATCACGTTAACAGCAGTTTACTCTCAGCCGTACGTACATCTCAGCACAGCATTTAATATGGGCAGTTATACTCAAGTTTACTAAGGCAGCTACAACAAATACGTGAGTTATCTCCAGTTCATTGGCAGCCAAAGTAAACAACAGTTTACAAGCAGTTAGATCAGCATTGCCACATGCATAAGTTCCAGCAGTTATCAGCAGTTATCTTCACATTGGGATTGTCATCAAGCCATTTGTCATTTCATTTCTTCATTGGGATCTTCACCTTATTGCCATTTGTCATTGGGAATTTGCCTTGGGATTGTCTCCCGTTTTCCTATTTATATGAGCCTTGGGCTCTTATTGTACATGATAGAACGAGCTATTGGGCTGGCGGAGACTCTGCCGGATTGTGTATTCAGTATTCTTATTAATAATAAAAGTCTTTGGGGTTAGCAGCTTCTCGTGTGGTGCATGTCTTGGTATATGAGGTATACTTGTATCGTTTAATGTTCATGTGATTTTCATTTTGCTTTCTAAGTTGTTTTTCATTTTGCCTGAAGGCACTATTGTCTAGGGAGGAGAGATCTGCAGCTATCTCAGATCTCTTCTGGGCTTGGTATATCTTGCACGCTTGTTGTAGCTTGTCCATTCTCGGTTGAATGACAAGCTCAACTTGGTCTCTATATGCCAAGTTCCTTTCTGCACTAACAACTTGTTTGCAAGTGTTTTTTGTGTTCTCAAGCGACAGGTTTGCCAGCTCTTTTGGAGGGCGAGGACTTCTTCGACGGGAATAGTCACCTCCCAGGATACCAAGGATCCCACATGCTGTTCAAGCCATCAAGCTCTTCAGACACCAAAAAAAGGGATTTACGCAAGAGGGAAGTACCCTGATCTCTTAGCTTCGTTTCTATTTTGAAAAGTCAAAGCAAATTTTCCCTTTTCATTTAAAAGTATTCGTTTCCATTTTGAGCATAAAAAGAAGTACAAACAAAAAATATTTTCATTTCCGAAATAGCAACGTTATAAGGCACTGGTCATTTGTGTGGTACATGTTCATTGTATGATTAATGGCTATTGTTTATATTTCGTTTTGATTTTAGATCTCAGATTGACAATCTTATTTACTTAAATAATCCTCCTAGAACTTTTCATATTAGCTTTAGGCTTAACTTTCCATTTAGGGCCCCCCCCCCTTAGCTAGCCTAGGAGATAGCTAAAACGGAGAGAGTTGGGAATAGCGTGACAGCCCCTTCTCTGAGTTCCCTGCCACCAACCACACCTTGTGGGGTTGAAGGCTTTTCTCGCTAACTGAGTAGGTAGGTGCGGGCGGCAGGGTCAACAGGAGGTATTCATAATTACATATATATGAAGATACATGGAAGATCTCAAAATGAAGTGAACTACGAAGAGTTCTAACTTCTAACACACTCAATGTAGCGAACTAGATACCAGACCAGGGTAATCTATCCGGGTGGGACTAAGATGGACTCAAGCTTTTAGCCAGTCTAGGTACCATTAGACTTACTCACTAACCATCAACCTAGGGATTTAGGTGTGTATCCAAGGTTAGAGCTCCAAGACCAACACCACCCTCCCTCTTCGGGATCTAGACATCAACACAGGTCGGTTAGATGTCCTCTCAAGCATCCACCATTAGATGCTTCAACTCTCCCTATCAAACTAGATATATCCATTTGTCCAAGCATGCTTCCTGAGTGTTCAACCTTCTTATGGAGATATTTTACTTGTACAAACACAATCCCAATCAGTAATAAACTTCCAAATATACATACGAGTAAGCACAAACCTTCAGGGTCCTCAATCATCCTGATGCCACTTATATCAATTTATTTATATGCAACTGGTCAGAAGTTTGTCTTCCTTCATTTCTTTAGATACATTGTAGTACTTTCATTCTTTATTCAATTTCTTCTTCAAGGTATCCACTGTCATAATATGCCCTCCCTCTCAATTGGGGAGATGTACTCTTTTCTTCTAACCATGCTCCCTCTTAACTTAGGGAGATCAACAATTTCTTCTTTTATAACATCAGAGAAGCTTTAACCTTCCATGACTTTATCAAGGTCATCTTGATCATCATCATTCCTATAGCTTCCTTTCATCATGCTCATAAGCATCTTCAATCACAAACATCTTCAATATCTTGAAGATCTTATACTTGCAAAACTTTAATAGCATGTACAACAAAGTACAAATATACGGAAGCATGAAGTTAACTAAATCATATTACTATAATGGAAGCATTCAAACATTCAAACTTTAGACACCAAATAGCTAAGCTTAGTTAGGTTCATAATCGATAAGAGACATACTAATCTTCAATTTCTATCTAGGGTTTTTGTTACAAATCCTAGACTTTATCATCGAGACAAAGCCTTAGATATCGACAACTTAATTAAATAACAATCCAACCATTGTATTATACATCTAGGGATTCAATATTACATTCAAAATTGTATGACAGATTCTACTAGGGTTTGTTGCAAACCCTAGATTTTATCATCAAAGCAAATTCATAATTGGAAACAATATCATTATCTCCTAGAATATCAATCTCTATGAGGGTTTTGTTATAAACCCTAGATTTTACAATCAAAACATGAGTATCAACAATTAAGTTAGCATACACGAATATATCTAGGATTTCATACTAGCATCTCACAACAACATCTACTAAGTGAACCCAATATACAAATATTAATACATCAAAGTTAGATATACAACAATTTTGACCAGACTAGGTTTTCGATTAGACAGATGATTTCGTACCTAGGGTTTCATTCCTAGGATCTTACTATGACTAATCAAAGGTTTAGCTTATAAACCCTAATTTACCAAACCCTAAAGTTCATAACTTAAACATCGACAGCAAACCCTAAAGGGCTAGGGTTTCCATCTTAACAATATCAAAATTCTAAGCATCAAGAGAATCAGATTTCTTGACTTCATTAACAACCCTAAGGAGACTAGGTTTTCATAAATATAGACATACCCTTAGGTTAGGGTCTTATAGTGAACCCTTTTAGGGCTCCACAAGAATTATAATATCATGAGGGTAGATTCAATCTAATGATTAATCACCCTAACAAGAATCTTCAATATTCAAAACCCTAGACATAACGATCGTCAGTGATGTAAAGCAAATTTTAAAAGAGAATAAACATACCTTTTTCTATGAAGAGAACTTTGTGACAAAACTTGTAGTTTAAGACATACCTTGAATTGTTTCTTTAACAAACCTTGAAGTGCTCATTCTGAATTTAGCCATAATCTTTATATCTGCAATAACTACAACCAAGCAAAATATGTGATACCAAAAGCATGATATTAATTTGACAATCTAGGGTTTCCATAGAACAATGGAGGATGGAATCCTAGGATTTCCAATTACAAACCCTAGATTTAGTAACAATCAAGTTATCCTCTTTTTTTTCATAAATCAATACTAGGGTTTATCCTACATCCTAGATTACCTACAAACACTAGAAGTCAAGAGTAATGAGTGATTAGGGTTAGGGTTTCTATATGACTAAGGTTTTCATGTGCCATCTAGGATTTACAGTCTTAGATATTAATACCAATATCAACAACTTTCGAACCTTAGAATCATATAAGCAGCTAATCCTAAAACATCTCAAGTTAGATTCTTAAATATATTATACATACCTCATGATAACATACCTTTGTTTTCCATGATCATAGAAGGTGTTATAAGATTTGCTATAAGGCCTGCTATTGGATGCCATGCTCTTCTAACTTGCTCTTCAAGAATGAAGATTTCAAACAGGGATTCCTTGCTCTACCCAACTTCTAATAGGATTTCCTATTGTAGTTTGATTTTCTTGCTTTAGAACTTCAGAGATAATATGTTGCTGCTCCTTTTATCACTGATTGCTATAGGACAATCAAAGAGATTTTCTATCTGGGAGACTATTCCTTCTTATGGCTTAGAGGTGCTAATCATTGTTACAACTTCTCCTAGATGTCAGTAACTTCTTCAAAGGATGACCTTCAAATGATAACCACTGTTGCGTTTCTTTGCTTTAGAACAATTGTTGACAACCATTGAGGACGCTTCCAAAGTTGTTCTAACTGTCCAGAATTCAATTTGTAAACATGATCTCAGGATGACTCTACTTCCAAGGTCAGCCTTACTTCCACTTTTCGGTTCTTTGTGTATATATGTATATAAGTTACAGGACTGCCTCATTTCTACTGTATATAGTACATGTTCTCGGCTTCTTCTTGTTGTAGCAGTAACTTCAGCCTGTACACGTTACTTCCCTGGCTTCAAGCACTACTTTTAGTTACCCTTAAGTATGTACAGACTTCTGCAATTTTCGGAACCTTGAAGTGACACAGTGTTCAGACTTCAATGGTGATTTCAGATCATAGAATCTATGCCCATGACAACACTTTTTCTTTTAAGG
Organism: Pinus taeda; assembly: GCA_000404065.3. Classification (NCBI taxonomy): domain Eukaryota; kingdom Viridiplantae; phylum Streptophyta; class Pinopsida; order Pinales; family Pinaceae; genus Pinus; species Pinus taeda. Next base: position 7,440 of record APFE030827148.1, on the reverse strand, counting down.
GACTCGGCCTAGAATGGACAATCGATCTAGCACTTCGGTCCTTTAAAAAACAGAGTTGTTATATTCCTGAAATTTTTTTGTCCTCCTTAATTCAGGTCTGTGGCTTAGTCACTGGAATTAGTGCTTATCAATGTGCCCATAATTTGTTCTAGTATCCTCTGGTAGCTTTTCTCCCTTGTCTTAAAGTCCTTGTGACCTTGTAGTTGCCCTCATACTGATGTCCTTAGCTCTAAAACCATGTTGAGAAATCGAGGGAAGAATTGTTTAGTTTGATTTCTCTATTAGTTGACAATTTCTTGTGATTAATTATTTTTCTTCTTCTTTGTTGTTGTATTAGTATCATCAAGACAATTGCCAAAAACACAAGAGAACACAATATATAGGCGCAAAGCCAGGGCAAAACCTCTAAGTAGGGGAAACCCAGTCAAGAACCCTTCCTTTAGTAGATTCAAATCAAAGTGAGACAACCTTGACTCTTTTGTTACAGACTCATTCCCGCCACCAAATCAGCCTCAATTTCTTCCTTCCTGCAACTTCTGTAGTCTTATTCCTGTAATGGGCATATCTTCGATCCCTGCAATAGTCATTCTTTTGATCTCTGCGATACTTCAACCCTGCAACAGATGATCTTGGACTCTCTTATTATAAAACTTTGCTCACAGACTTGTCTTGCTAGACCTTCATATATCCTTTCATGTCTTCTATTCTTAACTTCAGATGTCTTCATGTTATCCTGTAATCTTCGGATGTCTTTATGTCACTCTGTAATTTTCAGATGTCTCTATGTCACTATAATTTTCGGATGTCTGTATTTTCCTTTATAATTGGTCGAGTACATTCCTATATATAGTTGTTGGAGTGTCCTTTAATGGGCCGACATGAGCAATCTGAAGGAGTCAACTTGTCAACTGATTTTGAGGCCGACTTGTTCACCTTTTGTCAATGTTTGGAGGCCGACTTGAAGGATAGGTGGTTGTCAACGTATGAGGAGCTAACTTGGTGGAGGAGATCCTTTGACACAACAATTTTCTTTCTTTTGACTTTGACTCAATAAGAAAAATCCTAAAGCACACATTGGGTGCTATGACCTATGAACCACTGACCCAAGCATGAAACCCATGCTTTAATAAGTCAAATTAATAATAATAAAAAATCTCTTTTGACAGATATATTACATCATGACTCAAGTAAAATTATGATGACTGACACTAGCTACATTCTTCAACAATTTGTACATCAAACCACATGAATCCCTTGAGAGAGTCCGTCAACATCAGTCCACATATATCTAAATGCACTAGATCAAGAATACTCTTGGATTTGGTGTCACTCCTTGGAAAAGTTGTTTTCGCAGACTTCCCCAAAACACATCCCCTGCATACATCACCATGCTCTGCGCTCCTTCGGAACACATGTCACAGTCTCACGAAGCAATTTGAGTGCTCCATGATGTATATGGCCCATCCTCCTATGTCATAGCTCTCCCTGATCTCTAGGATTATTGTTGTTAATCAATTCCTTAGGAGTATCCATCTGCAACCTATAAATTTGGCCCCCCCTAACTCCAATTTCTATGGGTGATTTCCAAGCCCATCTAAAGAGTACATTGTACCCTTTATCTTAAAGGATAGATAAGGAAATCAAGTTCGTGCCCAAGCCTGGCACATGCAACAGATCATGAATAGGAATCGGCTAGCCATTCTCCCTCTAAAATAGAACAGTCCCTCTTGCAATTGGATTGCACTTGGACTTGTTCCCCATCTAAATCTGAAATCTGATTTCCTCTTTGTAATTGGAGTAGTACTCCCTAACTCTTGTCATGTGAAATGATGCCCCACTATCTATATACCAAACACTCTATGAGGTCGAGCTAGATAGGCAAGAAATAAGTATGAATTCCTATTTCATACTACTAGAGTGCTCATCTAAACTTGTTGAAGTTGTTGCTTGCTTCTTTTCGGTTTTCTTTCCCAGCAGATAATTGCTGACATAGTGGTTGAATTCATGACAGTTGTAGCATTTGACCTTAGAAGGGTCCTTCTTATTCTTCTCACCTTTGGGGTTCGGTCGTTTGCTAGACCGCTTCTTCGCTTTCCCTTTTCCTACTAGGGCCACAATTTCTTGTTTCTTTTCACTACTCTGACTTTTACTGTTGTTCCCACTAACAAGGCTTAGCCTAAGCTCCTCCTGAGTTAAATCGAATCCACAGTCGATCCCAACTTGGTAAGGTGTCTCGTCCATTGATAACTTGAATGAAGACATCCCACTGCTTAGTAAACCCATTTAGGGCTATTTGCACTAGCTCATTATCATCTGGTTTATCTCTAACAACATCCAACTTGTCCTTGACAAGTTGAAGCCTAATGAGGTAACTTGTCACATCTTCACTCTTGTTCATCCACGTGTTCCTCAACTTTTCCTTGAGAATTAGCTTCCTATTCGTGGTAGCATTTTGGTACAGATTCATAATTGTGTCTCACATCTTCTTTGTTGTGTCTAACTCTGCGATATGAGGAACTATATGGTCCTTAACACCATCAAGGATTATCCTTCCTGATTTGGCATCTTCCTTCTTGTATGTAGTGAGTTGTGTTGGATCTGCCAATGCAACAATCACAATGGTCGCATATTTCTTCAAACCATTCTCCTCCAAGATCAACAAAATTATGGATTTCCATATGCCAAAGTTCAATGCTCCCTCTGATCTGTCTTGATCCCATAAACCAATTGAAGCCATCTCAAACCCCAAAAAATAACAAGAAAAATCCAAGTAAATCGAACTGGGTTTTGTAAACCCTCTCTTTTCTCTTCCTATGCTTGCGCAGAACCTCTTCTTCCCTCAAATCTACTTGAATACCATGTTAAATTTTAATATTGTTGTAGTTACTAGTTATTATTCACCTATTTGAATTAGATTATTTGTCTTACTACAATTTATATGCGGAAAATACTAAATAAAACACTACTGCAACTTCACGAAAATTAAATCACAAGCACTAAGAAAATATTGCGCACACACAAAATAATAGACTGTAATGTTCCAAACTTAAACAAAAAGTGATATGCAAAAGCAAATACAATTTATGCACAAAAAAATAAAACGATCAGCAAATACTCAATACACACCAGAAATCAGAACCAACTGAGCCATTTTATTAATGGAATGGAGCATGTACAATAGTATGGAAAATGCACCCAGGTGTAAAACAATAATCTCAATGCTGGAAAATGATTGCTCCTCTAATGCTCTGCGCTGTCTCCTAGTAACTACACTCCTTGTTGGGAAGGAACTGCAAGAAAGCTTATCTCTGGTGCTCAGAAAATGATCAAAGTTCAGCCCCAAGCTCCTTGGCCAAAACCCACAAAAACCTAGAAAGGATTTGGCTTGAATCCAACCTCCCAAATTCGGCCTCCTCTATGGCCTACGCCCTCCAAACTGCTCCAAGAATACAACTTGCAAGGAATGGTCACGAAATCCTCCTCCAAGCTCTGAAAGGGAAGCAAACACCACTCCAAGTATTTCCTCTAACCTCCACGGTAAAGCTCAACCTCAAGGATTGATACTCTACCTACCACGTGAGCTCCAAGCATTGCCTCTACGCTGGCCCAAGAAGTGCAAAAGTCACACCGCAAAGCAATAAGCTCAACCAACTCCCAAACTCTCCCAAATGCCAACAATCCTCCCTTGCCTCCTCTCTGGAAAATCTATCACCCAAACTCCACTGCAAGACACGAAAAATAAACTCGGCCTCCTCTTCACTGTGTCCTCCAGTAATATGCACCACCTGGAAGTGAATGCCACTACTGGAAATCACAATGAGATCTTCCCCCTGAAGAAATGAAGAAAACCTTCCTAGGGTGGCACTCGAAATCCCTCGAAGAAAGGTTGAGCTCTTTGCTTGAAGAACTTGCGCTAAATAGCGAATGACTCGGCTAAGTAGCTCGAGCAACCAAAGAGAAATCGATATACCAAAAAGATGAATGACATGAGGAGAGTTGCCTTCCCTATATAGATTTTGTGGAGCACTTTTCCCTCCAATTCTTCCTCCATCACGGGCCCTCACTTAACCACCTCCATGCAAATTGAACTAGGGAGTGTGTATTTCCCTAGTGAGGGTGGCCCCCATGTGTAACTTAACCACAACACAAATAACTTTTCCTAAGTCTAATCTCCTAATAAAATTGAATGGGGTCCACTAGCTACAAAATTGGCCCCATAATACAAAAATTAATCTTGTTCCAAAATAATTTAGGAAGCGACATGACATAGACACCGATATTTTTGGACAAATGTCCCTGGAAAACCCCCAATGTGGGCAAAACCAGTTCTACAGATGAGTGTTTTATTATTCTTCAGCAATTCTGTAATTGAAATTACATACATTGTTTGTCGTAAATTAGTAAACCTCCAACAAATTATTTTCTTCACTTCAGCTAAATGATCTGACCTCATGGAAGCAATTCAACTTATCAAAACCAATTCGGCCCTCCTCTAGAACCATAAACTGATCCATACATGTGACCCTGGAAGAATAATTTGGCCTCTTTGGCAACTCGCATTTCCTAGAAAAATATCTCGGCCTCCACTGGAAAATGTCCCCGGAAAACCCCCAATGTGGGGAAAACCAGTTCTATAGATGAGTATTTTATTATTCTTTAGCAATTCTGTAATTGAAATTACATATATTGTTTGTCGTAAATTAGCAAACCTCCAACAAATTATTTTCTTCACTTCAGCTTCTAACTTCTGACCTCTTAGAAGCAATTCAACTTATCAAAACCAATTTAGCCCTCCTCTGGGACCCTAAACTGATCCATACATGTGACCCTGGTAGAATAATTTGGCCTCTCCAGCAACTCGCATTTCCTGGCAAAATATCTCGGCCTCCACTGGAAAATCAAACTTTACTGGCAAAATCGAATTCCCTCCTACAAATCAACCTTCTCCAGGAATTCCGTTCTTCCTCTAACAACTCGGCCTCTTCAATCAATTCACACCACTACTGGGAAACATGACTTCTGCAGACAAAATTGATCTCCCATTATCACTGAGAAACTAGAAATCGTTGTGAAGAATTCTTTCTACGACAACTCGACCTTCAATCATTATTGATCTCAACCGCTAGTGTCCTACACGCTATCACTACGCTCTTGCTTTCACTGCAATTCCTTGTTTTTCGAAAAGCCCCATCGATATCGTCTTACAATCTCTTGTTGAGCAATCAATGACCACGATCTAATCACAATCGCTGGCTAAGATCATCTTGACTCCTAAAAATGACTTTACTAGATCTCACTAGAGAGAGATCAATTTGTCTCAATTAATCGTGATTAACTAACCACTTTTCCTAAGTTAGGAAAATAATTAAACTGGGTAATTACTTCTAATTAAGACAATTTTCCTTAGAAACTTTATTTTGGGTATTGGAGATAACTATACCATCTGTGTATCCAGCCCCATAGACACCCTTTGAGACTAGAAAACTTGTCTGAGCTACACAAACTAACACAAAACCCCCTAGATGAAAGTTCAAGCACTCAACCACTCATGCTAGCTTCTCAAGACTTCACAACTTTAGCTAGCAACCTTCTAATAACTTGTAAGCCCATCATACTACAGTCTTGTTCCACTTGCAGTTCACAACTGCCTAAATCTTTCACAAGCTTTTGCATCTTTGTAGATTCGACCTCAGAGACCAAACTCAGATCAGTGTTGCATATGCCATATTGACTGATTTGAATGAACATTACGAAAAACATTGAATGAACTAATATGCATATTCTTATTATGTTGGATGTATGTAATGCTGAGAAAGGAAATGGAATTATAATATCCACTATTGACCAAAGAAAGGTCAATTATGGGGTTCAACAGCACTGTTGGTACAAATAGAGAAAGATGGACTTGTTTCTACTCAATATAGAGAGAGTGTCAGAGTTTTGTGTATTCAAGACAAATTAAACAGGAAGGAAGGAAGCGATCCTGTTTTTGGTGCAAGGCAATTAGATGCATTATCAGTAGAAATTGGATAGTTTACTTCATCAACAAAAATTAAATTTTGTAAATATGTCGGAAAGCATACAACCCTGCGAACTCTTCGTTTCCAAACTGAATAATCTGGATATTTTCAAAACTCTCTCTTCAAGATTGCTATGCATCTGGCAATGCTGAAACCGTTTCTCTTGCTTTGTACCATTTTCCTGCTTCCTTTTTATAAACAAAGAGTACATCTACCAGAGCCTAAGTTTGAACAGCCCAAAGATGCTCTTTTTCTACTTGAAATTTGACAACAATCAAATCGGTGGAGATATCTTTGCCGTTAAAGACCACGTAGCCCTATCCTTACGTATTAAATGTATGAGTTTTCTTTCAGATTACACAATATTTAATACCAAAGCTTTCCTGTTGTCAAGAATTTTTTATGAGGCCAGCGTCAGCTTAATTGAAATATCCAAGTATAAATTATGCTTTACTGATGTGCAGGGATTGGAGACAGATGAGGAAGAGGTATATTTGAATATTTTTTGTAAACGAAAGCAGACAGTTAACTGGAATGGTTCGAAAGCTGGGTCATCCTCATTGGAGAAGAAAGCGCATGGAGTGCAACAGAATAAACTATTGAAAAATAAAAAAGTCAGGGTGCAATTTGAACAAGTTGAACCGAATAATGAACATATAATGCTCCGTCATCAATCCCCCAAGGGGCTCATTGGGTTTGGAGTTCCTTTATATCCTGTGGGGCGGCGTCCTAGGGAGCTAAAGCCATTTATGCGCGGACCACCATATTTCTACTTTGAAAATGTGGCCATGGCACCGAAAGATGTTTGGAAGACAATATCTCGACATTTGGGTAGTATAGAGCCGGAGTTCGTGGATTCTAAATTTTTTTCAGCTTCTAGGAGGCAAAGAGGCTATGTTCACAACCTTCCTGTAGATGGACGATTTCAGGTCTTGCCTCTGCCTCCTATGACAATTCAAGAAGCATTGCCTCAAACAGAGAAGTATTGGCCACCATGGGATGATAGAGAAAAACTGAATTGCATATGCACGGGGCGAGGTAGTGATGTCATATGCCAAGAACTCAGGTCTATAATGAAAACCTCAAATGGAAACCCAACATTAGCTGACCAGTCTTACATTCTTGAAAACTGTAAGAAGTTGAATTTGATTTGGGTGGGGCCAGGTCAAATGGCCCCGCTGGAACCTAATGAGATAGAGCTCTTATTAGGATTTGAAAGGGATCACACTCGTGGAGCAAATTCTCGAACTGATCGCTTACAATGCCTGGGTAATGCATTCCAGACGGACACTGTTGCATACCATTTGTCTGTTCTGAAACCATTTTATCCTGATGGACTGAAAGTACTTTCTCTATTTTCTGGTATTGGTGGTGCAGAGGTTGCTTTGTATCGTATTGGAATAAATTTAAAATGCGTTGT
>APFE030827144.1:8138-57145 GCA_000404065.3 Pinus taeda | reverse complement strand
GTGACATTTGTTGCACTTGGTCTTGTAATTTTGATATATCATGTAGCATTTCTTCCTCTTCTTCATGAGTCATGCCAGTGCTTTCAGATTGCTTACTAGGTGTTTGCATTTTCTTTCCTCAGGGCATCAGTTACCGATAATAATGCTCTAGTATGCCCTTTGAATTCTTCAAAATGATTTTTCAAACCAAGCTTAAGAAAAACTTAAAAAAATCTACACACCTTTTTTCACTTTGTAGGAGCTCGATATTGCCTCTGATGTATCTCTGTAATTTCGGATCATCCAATTCTAAAATTGTGACCTACAATATCCCTCTGTGTCCTCTTTTCAATGCCACCGGTCTCATCCAAATTGGATTCTCCAAGGAAGAGTTATGCCAAATCTCCCACAGTGACCTGATTATAGACTAGTTTAGTATATTGAACTTGTACGACGTGCCACGAGTCACTGTTTAGACCTTTTTCTCTGAAAAATATATAAAAGAAACTACAGTCCATCCTCTTTTTGTACCTTCTTATGAAATTTCAATCTGATGCTCAGAGAGAAAGTTATGACGATTTTCCCCAGGTCACATATTTGGTATGTATTTCAAGAATCTGCAAAAAGACCAACTTCGTCATATTATATCTCCACAAATATAGCGCAAAAATCTCTGAAATTAGGACCTGAGGTTTAGTGCGATTTCTTCTCAAATGGGTTTTTTTTTAGCTTCTGAAACATCGCAGAAAAAAAGTTATAACGAAAATGCCACAATCACCTATTTGGAGCAGAGAAACCCTAGAATCCAAAGCTCTAATACCAAATGTTATGAAACCAGCTCAAAAAGGGATAGAAAAGATAAATCAACACCTTATAATTCAGCATCTTCGAGGGGGAAACCTCCTTTACATTACATAAATGAACAATTCTTGGATGATTCAAATGACAAAACCTCCTTTCTATATATAGGAGTCTAAGGAGTCACAATATAAGCTAGCCGACCTAACAATAATAATATAAAGCCACAAAACTAATAATAGAGGGATTCTATGGGGCACAATAATAACAATATGGGGACAATAGGGGCACAACAATATTAATAATGGATACAACTACAATAGTAATGGGGCAATCACTAGTATTATAGGGACCTAACATCATTCAATGGAAACATTTACGCTGAGGAGATCCCTAACACATTGGTTTATCATCTAATGTGTTGGATTTTTGTAGTTATGGTCGGTCCTCATATTTTAATGCTTTATTCCTTCAAAATTATGTATTAATTAATAATGACATGTTCTTAATGTCATATTTCTAAAATATAAAAATTGAATTTTTAATTTTAATTTTAATATTTGGACATCTAAAATGTCAATTTGTCCCTCTAATTGATCAAGTTGGCCCAACCCTATTATGGCACCCATTCGGCCTCCTACGAAAGATATATATTTGTCATTCAACCTCCTCCTCTTAGCACCATTCAACCACACAAGAACAAGACATCTTTTAATATAAGTGAATAAGTAAAAGGACAAGAAGGATGAAGACAATTTGAGAACCTTCTATCTACAAGTTTGACCTCGCATGTATGTCTTTCTCTCTTTATTGACTTCGCAAGTGTAACAAGTTTTTCAACATGTCTGAAAGCAGGTCTAACTTTTTATGTGGCTCAAGAGGAGGTTGAAATCCATCTCTATCAAAGAAAATTGGGCCAATTATATTGAGCAGTATCTTGACTTGATGAGAAGACACTTTGGCCAGGTTTGACTATGGATCTCTTGCAGGTTTGTTTGACTTTATTTTGATTAGGAAATATCATTTTTATCTCTTGTTGAATTGAAGAATTTATCTAATGTAATATTTGTTGGGTTTTTCCCCCAATTGGGTTTTCCCTATGTAAATATTGTGTTGTTCTTGTGTATCATTGTTTCATTTTGATCTCTACTATCCTACTTCATTTGTTGTTGAATTTCTGAAGTATAATTGCCTAATCATTTACTAGAAGTGTCAAATATAATCACCATACCATTGGAAGTAATTATCAGTTTCATAAGTGCTTGTATCTATTGTAATTGTAAAATCAACATGATGTTCATTCCATTTTGTAGTCTCCCTAGAATTTTTTTGTAGGGAAATATTTGGTGGATTTATCTTGGTTTTAGGCAAGACAACTCTTTCAAAAGGGAAATTCTCATGCAAGGGACCTCTACAAACACAAGTCTCACCAAGGGAAGTCATGAACATTCAAATATGAACATAGTGTGAGCACTAACAAAGCTATGATTAGGAAGTTGTTTTATTATTAATGACTCATTCCTCATAATGGGTATTGTGGCCCAAAGGAATTGTAAAATGATTGAAAGTGGAATGGATCTAAAACCCTTCAATGAATCATAATAATCTAATTTTATGGTCATAGCCAAGTCAGACACAAAATTGGTGTATGATACCCTCTTGTTTGTGGGACAAGGGACCTACCTCCACATAGTAATTTGACTACTAAATTATACAAAGATGTGCATGCTCTTACCCCCTTATGGATTTGAACCTGTGACCTCTTATAGGACACATATTCCTAACCATTATGCCCACTCAAGTTATACAAGTGGCTCAATTAATCCCAAAAATGTTGTGTTTTCTTGGTCATTGATTCTGGGGGACCTCCCTCTTAACAATTGCATAAAATGTCTTGGAATTATTTAACCCAAATGCCATTTCAATCACAAAAAAGAAAATCTAAGAAAGTTTATTTGTTACTTGCCTATGCCAAATCAACATGGTACTGGTCTTTAACATTTGTCATCAATAACTCATTATGGATGTTACTGGATAATTTGCTCCCCTTGGTTATCAATTCCCTTGCACCATAGAGTATCATGCAACATAGGAATATATTACAATAGTGATATTTTTTTATCTTCAATGCACAGAGTAGATGTCCTAAAAATTGCATAGTTTACTTAATTCCCATGGCATTCTAGATTGTACTAATTTATGGTTACAAATCTAATTTCAAGTCAAAAAGTAAAATCTAGCACTTGTGCATGTCTAGTAATTGATGGAGTTGTAAGGCTCCATTGAATGATCACTTCCCTCTTGTCTTATCATATTTGCATCAGACTAGATCCAAGACACACCAAAAGCGACACAAAGGAAATGGTGGAATTCTCTAGTTTTATACTCGTCTCTAAAAAAAAGGCAACCTCCAATCAAACGGAAAAATCCAAACCTTGCAACAGGAGATCCCTTCGAGGGATTTCTATACCCAAAATAATATATATAATAATAACTTTCAAACATACTCGAGGTCCAATCACTGCACAAGGTTCTTTTCCCAAACCAATAGTAGTCAAGGTTCGAGGCCTTTCCAATATCAACTACACAACTTAGTCCAACCAACAATCATGACCCGACACACAAAATCAATAGGAGGAAAAGGAGGGATGAAATGTAAGGTTCGGGAAGCAAGAGATGAAGGCAAGAGAGCATGAAATTATATAGGAAAAGTTGTGATAGCGTGATTTGGACCTCCTTCCAAAATAGAGCAGCAAGATGGTAATAAACAAGAGGCAACAAACTCTTCAACAGGAAATCAGGAAGCAAGGTCAGTATGGGAAAGCAGGGACAAAGACTCAAATGTGAGTTTTTCATGTCAAAATAAATAGCAATCAAGTCATACCCAAGTTTCCTTAAGATTAGTTTGTTGGAACTATAGAGGTTACCCATGGAGATGAGGACCTGGGTTAGGGCCTATTTTAGACGATAGAGACATAATTTTCCTCATAGAAACACATGAGCATGAAGGGTGCAAGACACCTATGTTTGAGGATACTGGAAGATGGCAGTGTGGAACAAGGCAGTAGGGAATGGAAACGGGCACGAGGGTATCATGGTTTTAGTAAGGGAGAAAGAAGTTTGTCTCATTCAGTTAGAAAAAGAAGACTCAAACAAGAAATTCATTTGGTTTAAAATATCATAAAATGGAAACCACATCATAATTGCAGCATGCTATTTTGCGTCGTAAGTTTAAAAAATCTACAAAGGTAGAGGGCTTGACCACAAAGATCCATTTGCAGCCTTAAAAGAAGATATTGCAACATATTCATAGCTAGGTGAAGTCCTTATAGTGGGTGATTTCAATGTTAGGATTGTAAGTGAACAAGCTAGCATTATTTGTTGTAAAGATGATTGCGACCCTATTTGGCTTACAAAAGAGAGTATTCATCAGTGGGAAAGAATTTTAGAGGATAAGGGTTGCTATCTCTTTGGTGAACAATTTCTTACTCTATGTGGGGCCTTTGACTTAGTCATTTGTAATGGCTTGACTAGATGGGTAAAGTCTAATAATTTCACTTGCCATACTTACAATGGAGCAAGTGTAGTAAATTATCTAGTTTTCTCACATGGTTTGTGTGAGAAATTGGAGCCAGGTTTGATTGGACATTAGTTGTGGGAGTTAAAATCAGATCGCAAGCCAATTTATTTATGTTTCTCTTGGACTAGAATGAAAAAATTAGATTCAAAAATTCAGCATGTCCAACAAAACCTCCTACAGGGAAGAATTATTTTGACTCCATTAAATTGTATTACCTTCAAAATGATGCTAGATAGGATCTTCGAGAAGGAGAAATCACAATTCACAACCTTAATAGTCATGAATTAACACATTTAATTCAATGCGCACTTGAAAAGTGAAAAAGAGAAAAATTAAGAAGTCTAAAACAAATTGCTTCTCGGTTAATGCTTGGTTTGACGAGGAATGCAAAAAGGAAAGGAGAATGTGGAAAGAGATAAACAAGGATAACATAAAGCTCAAAGCTTGCAAGCATTTATTAAGCAAGAAAAAGGTCGATTTCATAGTTTCAAGGAGGGAAGAACTAATCTTCCTTGGGAAAAATAATCCCAAATTATTTTGGAAGGAGATCCAACCGAGAAAGATACAAACTGGAAATATTATTACAACTTCTAAATGGTTTGACTATGCAAGACAACTCTATGAGAAGGATCCCAAGGTTGACCCTCCCCCCTGGTCAACACCGATACTAAACTCTTCATGGTGCAAGAGGTAGAGATGGGTATCAAGAAGTTGGTTGTTGGAAAAGAAAAATACTTCTTTGAACTCCAAGCAAAATATCTAAAGCAGGGCTCAAAGATCCTTGCACCTCACATTACAAAAATTTTCAACAACATCCCACAACAAGGGCTCCCCACATATTGGACAACTAGCCTGGAAATACCTTTTTTCAAGAGCAGGGATGTCAATAATACCTCCAATTATAGGACCATCATGATAAAACCCTTTGTTTGAAAAGTTATTTGGAAGCATGCTAGAAAATAAAATTAGCAAGTGGGCAGAAGAAAGAGATAAGTGTGCTAAAGGGAAAGTAGGTTTTAGACCTAAACATTCCATAGTTGATCATTGTATAAATTTAAGGCACATCACTGGAAAAGTTTGGGAGAAAAAGGAAGAAGTCTTTTTTTGCTTTATTGATTTCAGAAATGTGTTTGACTCGGTTCCTAGGGATAAGCTTTGGCACAGAATGGAGGAACTTGGGATTCCTAAATATTTGAGAGCAGTTGTGCATAGGCTGTAGGAAGAGGTGAAAATCAAAATGAAAACTTCAGGAGGCATCTCTGAAATTTTTAGGAGAGATATCAAGGTCAATAAAGTTTGCCCACTGTCTCCTACCCTTTTTGGTTTATATATCAACAAGCTTGAGGAGTGGTTAAATTCACAAGGGCGTGATGATATCTATTTGGGCAAGTTTGTTATAAGGATTCTTTTGTATGTAGATGAACTTATTTTGATTGCTAAATCGGCTCTTGGTTTGCAATAGCACTTACTATCCCTTGAGCATTTTTGTAGAAGTGTGGGGATGCAAGTCAATATTAGCAAAACAAAAGTAGTGGTTTTCTCTAAGAAAAGAAAACATAACAGGCATAAGTTCTACTTTGAAGGCAACATTTTGGAAGAAATTTCGTATTCCAAATACCTCAGAATTGACTTCAACAAAAATTTAAGTTGGGATGGTTGTAGAAAGAAAAAAACTTTGGGCAGTTGGAAATCATTTTATGCTTTTAAAAATAGGTGTAGAGAGGCAGAGTTATGGGACTGGAAAACCACTCAAACTCTTTTTGGGCTTCTAGTGATTTTGGTGATTCTCTATGGTTGTGAACTATGGGCCAGCAATACATCCGACATGCAATGGAGACAAATTGAGAAAATTCAGAAGCGTTTGATTACAAACAAATTCAAGGTTAAAAGTGCAGTTCCTTATGCTATCTTGTTAAGTGAAACAAGGATTTCTCCTATTGAAGAAATTGCTATGATGTGAATCATAAGGTATTTAAAAAAAAATTGAGCAAATGGAAAAGGGTAGATGGCCTAAGGTTTTCTTTAATGATAGATTGTGCAACAACAAAAAAAACAAACAAACAAACAAAAACAAAAAAACTTGGATGCAACAAAATAACAAATAGTTTAGTAAATGGGTATGTGCTTGAATGTGTGTCCCATAAACAGCAAAGAGATAAAACATTTTGTTATGGAAAAGTTCCACAAGAATACTTGGGATAAGGAGCTAGGAAGAAAGAAAAGGTACTATATTGAAGTGTTTAATCTTACTCATTGTCATCAACCAAAAGCATACATAGAGGTCAATATCTCTTGGAGAGCCAAAATTCTTATTGCTCAGTTAAAGACTAATTCTCATCAACTTCGTTATGAAACAGGGTGCTGGAAAAGGCCAAAAGAAGTGTGGAATGCCTAAAAATTCCCTAGCAATTTGATGGCGCTCAAAGCTTAATGATTTTTCCAATGGATACCATTAGCGTTACGTTCACCATCTTTAGAGCTCAATACTTAGATTCAACTCTTGTACTGTGATATTCTATTTACATTGACAAAATATATATCTCTAATGGTGTTTGATGTTTAAACTAGCTGTTATGGATGGATAGCAAAATATCAACCATTAGTCCATGATAAAGAATATTTTATTCTATTTCATAAAAACAAAAAGCACAATTTATTGGCAACCGCTTCGTTCTCTCATTAACAAATGCGAAATTTCACAAATTTCCATTCTGAACACATGAGCCCCACCCTTTATAGTTTGATGGTCAATGCAGTCACTTCAGAAACCAATTTATGTGGCAGTGAAACACTTATAACAAAAATCTGTGGCAAAGTGTTTTCCAATTCTTGCAAAGTGAGATAATTAATATCGGTGGCAGCGACGATGTTTGCTTATGCGTGTATTGAATTTTCATGGATATTTTTCATTTATAGTGTTAAATTTCTTGATTTTGTTTTACCGGTAGAAGTTGTCACTCAGATACCTGTGAGTTTTCACTACGTTTTTACAAATAATACGAAAATATGTAACAAATATAATAATAGTGTTGAAACCTTGACACTAGTTAAAAATAGGCCGTTAGCTGATGATCTCATGCGACCAACCACGTCAAAGTGTCAAAAGAGCATTCAAGAAACACTATAAGACTATAAGTAACACAGAAGTGTACATCACGTGTTTTTTATTTTTTTGGTTATTAATATTATGAAATCCCAAAAACTTACATTCTCTTCAACCTGTAAACATCTCTTCAACCTGTAAACATCTCATTACAAACTTTCTGCTTCTACAACCTGTAAACATCTCATTACAAACTTTCTGCTTCTACACAATCAACAAAGAAACTTTAGCAACTGGCTACACTGCATATACGAACTATTAATTATTGAAAAAAAATAAATTTAAAATTATATATTTGACAAATTCTTAATTGTCAAAATTGTTTTCAGATTATTGCGTTTCGCTTGAAAATAAAAGGTGGTATACCCTTGACAAATTTTATGCGGATCAAAACCAGGCTGGAATTCCATACATTTCCCTATAGTTTCCCTAGAAGGATTATCGATAAACTCCCCATGGCTGCTGCTCTACCAGATTTACGATTGGCAAACCAACATTTGTTCTTAACCATGGATATGATAATGTTAGGTATATACTACGTTTCCATCTAGTTTTCTTAGAAGGATTATCGAGAAACTCCACGTGGCTGTGCCTCTACCAAATTTAGTGGTCTTTAGATATTTTGTCAATGATAATGTTATGCTGTAAGTTTTTTTTTCGATTCAGAGTTTAATGAAGAAATACAGATGAAACTAAATAAAACATACACAATGCTTTTGAATAATTATTAAGCTACTTATTCTAAAGACAGGCACTTATCCAAGAACATGGGGATTCGTTTCTTTGCAGGCCTTGTTAATTATGAAAGTGACAATGTATAGCATGCATTAATTCAACTCTTGACTTTATAAATGATTTATGGAAACTTTGATTCTAGATAGTGTTGCTAGGCTCCTTATGGTTGGGACTATTTCAGAGGTCTTCTCCTTGACGTTTTGCACTTGGATGATGGTAGATCGAATGGCTAGGCTCCTCTATTTATATGTGTTTCTAAGTACGGCCTCCACCTAAGGACACCTCTATCAAGTAAGGTCAACTTGATCTTAATGTCATTTTAGCCCACACATACAAATAAAAAAATCTCTTGCTCATTCGATCAACCATGGTCAAACCTCCAAAATACAACTTGGTTTCGCGCCCACAACTTTGGGTGCAAAACCCATTGCTTGGGTACTTAGCCCATAGGGAGCTTTTGTGGTGACTGACACAAACCCAGTACCCAGGGTTGTGAAGTACCTCCCAAGATTAAAAACTTAACACTCACTATTAGCGAGGGAGGTACTTCCACCAATAGGAGGTATCTCGTCATCATCATTACTACTAGCCTAACTCCTAGTGCTCACCACTCTAGCATACCTTGAAAAATGAACTATGCTTGTCTCCCTGGTGTCTTTGCCATGAGAAGCCCACTGCTTCTTCTCCTGAAATTATTTCAGGCCATCCCTTTCTCCCCATTAACCATGAGCTCTTCTTGGGTTGCACATTCTCCCTCTGAACCCGCATACTCCCACTAGAACTTGGCTCCCTCTAAGCCTCAGGAACCTGCACCTACTTGTGCTTCCCATGATCTATAATCTTGCTCGTCAACTGATATAGACCATACTCCCTATCTTGGATGACCATTCTAGCAGAGTTGGAGCCTTTGGACCTAAGCTTTGCTTTCCCATCCTGGAAAATCATGTCAAACCCCTTTTGCTTGATCACTAAGACAGAAAATACATTATATCTCAGCGCTAGTACAAACAGTACATCTTGAATTCACATCATATGTCCTGAATCCATCTTGAATGGAACAATCCCTAGTCCTCTGATCTCCTTTTGACTCTTGTCTCCCACCATCATGTGCAACTTCGAGTCCCACTTAGTCTCGAACACATTACGCAAACCTGTCATATGCTTCGATGTACCATTTTCCACGTACCATGTAGTCTTGTCGATGGCACCCTCAGAGAAATGAGATACTAGAGAAAAATCTTCAGTCTCCAATCTTCTTGATTGGTCATCTAGCTCAGAAGAAGTGGCGAACTTACTACCTCCTTCCCCTTCTTCTCATTATCTCCGTTCTTCTTTAGACACTTCGTTGAATAATGACCATACTCACCACAGTTGAAACACTTCAGCTTACTCAGCTCCTTCTTAAGCTTGCCCTTCATTCTCCCTGCAAGATCCATGCTATCATCTAAAGTCTTATACTAGAGAGCGGGTGGAATCCACTTGGAAAACAAGGAATAAGTATAGCATATGTAATGCATTGTTGCCTCCCTATTTAACAAGGGCAGAAAAGTGACAATTCCCTTAATGAGCTTTAAACAGAACTGCAATATTGTCAAGTTAGGGAGGGGGCAAGACCATTTAGAATCAGATTTATTCAAAAGTTAGGGAGGGGCCAAGACCATTTAGAGTCAGATTTTGAATAAATGATTTACATGAAGGAGTAGATTTATTAACAAGGTCCAACATTAACAAAATGTCAACAAAATTGACAAACATAACATTAAACTAATTCCAAAAACCAAGAAACCAGGCCATGTCTCTTTCTACAGACCAAGCACAACCATTATCATAATCACAAAACAGATGGGATTCATACAAGGAATGGGCAACTTGGTTACATAAGTGCAAAAATATGCACTCCCTGCAGAAAAGTGTCGAACAACATAATGCATTCTATTCTTCATAGTCAATCCAAAGAGAACCTACCACTCGGCCACCTATTTTTAATCTTTTTATCAGGGAGCTAAAAAAATGCACGCTGTGGAACAAAAAAATGAATTAATTGATACTTTTAAAAAGGGATTATAAGTGTTCGACAATAGACAAGGCATTATATTCCCAACCTAATACAAGAGGTTCCATAGACTTTAACAATGACCGTTCATAATACATACAGAGGCCACGTACTTGATTAGACAAGTAGACTATGAATGATGAACATATATTCTCTTATGTATTCTTCATGTGTCTAATTCTTCAGAAATGCAGGCAACGAAAAGAGTGGAGGCCCATCCTGTAAAAGCCAGAAAACACATCGCAAAATGTATCAATACTAAGAGTACCATTAAATGAATAAAAGAGCACCAAAATACATTTAAATAATATAATATTTAATACATTTAAATTAAATTAAAAATAAAAAAACCTAAAATACTCTAATCTACACACTAATTTAGATCCAGCGGCGGCCTATTGTTCGGCCTCAATGTCTCCTCCTTCACCCTCGTCATCCTCTGAGCTTGCTGCGTCACCCTCATCATCCTCTGAGCTTGCTGCGTCACCCTCATCATCCTCTGCTCCTTCACCCTCATCATCCTCTGAGCTTGCTGCGTCACCCTCATCATCCTCTGCTCCTTCGCCCTCATCATCCTCTGAGCTTGCCGCGTCACCCTCATCATCCTCTGAGCTTGCTGCGTCACCCTCATCATCCTCTGCTCCTTCACCGTCATCATCCTCTGAGCTTGCTGCGTCACCCTCATCATCCTCTGCTCCTTCACCCTCATCATCCTCTGAGCTTGCCGCGTCACCCTCATCATCGTTTGATATTGGCACGTCACGGCACAATTTATTCGACCATACATAAATAATTCCGTTTGTATCTCCTGTTATAATATCATGAGTCCTTTCATCATATACGAATGCATAGGTTTGCATATCTTCGAAGGCCGTTTCTCTCAACGCAGAAACACAATTTGGAGCATCAGTTGTAATCTTTCCCAACCTTTTTCCTGTAACAATGCTACTAATATTGATGGAGTCGGGTGTTGGCGTATTGATGGAGTCGGGAGCTTCGTCAACACCGCAAGCAGAAATGAAAATGTCCTCTTCGGTGGTAACGTACAAACCTTTGCCATAGTAGGAGTCAAAAACGCTATGGTCCTCAAATGTGACCACAATCTCACCTTGTAAATCACAAAGATAAACACTTGTTTCTGTGATGCACAATACGCCACTTCTTTTGGGTAAATAGATAGGCGGGCGAGCAAGAACAATGTCAGTTGATTTTATTATTTTACAAATTTCAGAAGATATATCCATGACCTGCATCTCTAAATACCATTGGTGAACAAATATTCTATCAGGGCCACATAAGTGTAAGAACTCAATGATACCTTGTCGAGCGACAGGTACGGAAATTTCTTTTCGAAGTTGTCCAGTCGCTTTGGAATAAATTCTCAATAAAACTTCCGTCCTCTTATTTCGAATCATTATTAGCATGTCCGTATTTCCTGGACTTCCAAACTTGAACTTTGATTTTAATTTTTTGTCACTTGGATCCGGAATTCTGAACAATTCTGTGTATTCTTTCAATTCAAAAAATTTGAATACCCTCTCATTCTCATCATAAATCATGCCTCTGCAATTTGGAAAATCAAAATCACAATCTTTTATTAGATCTTGTTGAAAGAGTTCTCTTTGTTCTGGATATTTTCCTGCTGCTATAGATGCAACGTCTAAGCTTACAAGTATTGACATTTCTTGATCGTTGTTATTCGTAATCTTCCCTTCGACTATCAATGAATTATTGTGACAATTATACCACATCGATAAAATACTTTGAATACTATCAAACTCTATTGTGATGGGCAACCCATGCTCGTCAGTAATTTGCGACATTTCTCCATAGAGTCGCAATGGAACAATAGAGTCGGACACATAAATTACAAATAATATGTCGCGGACTATGAGAAGATTCTTAATTTCCACGCCAAATTCAAAGTCAAATGCTCGTAAATGATACTCCCGAAAAATATTTGGAATCTCTCTATTGTCTTTCTCATCGCACCACTCTCGCCTTCGCAGGTTCTGGAAAAAACCCATGGATGACGAAACTCTCTCTGTCGTCGCTTCATCCTCTTCTTCTTCTTGAGAATGAGGTTGGTTTTCATTGAGAGACTCCCCGACCTCCTCAGATGGGAGAAAGTGTGAGCTCCCAGCAGAAGTTATGTGTGGTTGTTGCAGTGACATCTCATCTTCTGGTTGTTCATACCTTGCCTTCTTAGTCAAGTGATATTCCATCGCTAAATTTTTGAGGATGTTGAGGTGAATCCTTCGTTGGGTTTCACTGACTGCACAGAAGATATGTTACGAAAGAAAGCCCGAGTTTTTATATCCACGTCTGCGAACGTTACGGACTGCACAGAAGATATGTTAGGAAAGAAAACCCGAGTTTTTATATCCACGTCTGCGAACGTTTTGTTCATTTTTTATAGTGTAACAAACCTAAACTCGGGGTCTATTTAATTGGTTTCCGGGAGCCGACATTCGATATTTCTTTTTGGAATTGGACAGGTTTTTGGATAGGTGATTTATTTTATTATTTATGCTTTTGTCAATGATAATGTTATGTTGTCGGTTTTTTCCGATTAAGAGTTTAATGAAGAAATACAGATGAAACTAAATAAAGTATACACAATGCTTTTGAATAATTATTAAGCTACTTATTCTAAAGACAGGCACTTATCCAAGAACAGGGGGATTCCTTGCTTTGCTGGCTTTGTTAATTATGAAAGTGACAATGTATTGCATGCATTAATTCAACTCTTGATTTTATGTAAATTATTTATGGAAACTTTGATTCCAGATAGTGTTGCCCTCTTTCTGAACTTGATAGTCTTGCTTTCTCTTTAATGATCACCAAGGAACTTGTTTGTAAGCTTTGTTAGTTATGGATCTTCCCAATTATATACATTAAATCTACTCCTTTGTGTAAATCATTTATTCAAAATCTGATTCTAAATGGTCTTGCCCCCTCCCTAACTTGACAATATTGCAGTCTTCTTTAAAGTTCATTAAGGGAATTGTCCCTTTTCTGCCCTTGTTAAATAGGGAGACAACCATGCATTACATATGCTATACTTATTCCTTGTTTTGCATAAATATTTTGATTTAAAACTAGATTCCACCCCCTCTGTAGTATAACATATTTGGCCCCTCAAAGTTCACTATGGTCCATATTCATTTAAGCTCTAAATTTTATCTTTCTAAGCCCAATGCATTGTTGGGGCCTTTTACTCAGTTTTGTAGCTTGAGAGATACTTCACAACCCTTAGCTTTGGGCTTGTGTGAGTTGGCACCATAAAAGCTCCTTGTGGGCTAAGTACCCAAGTAGTGGGTTGGGCTAAGTACCCAAGTAGTGGGTTTTGCACCCAAAGTTATAGGCACAAAACCAAGTTGTATTTTGAAGGTTTGACCATGGTTACATGTGTGGCGCCCTTAATGGAGCAAGGGCTACTAATGCAGCCATGAAAGAGTTGATCTAATGAGAAAGATTTTTTATTTTATTTGTATGTGTGGGTTCAAATAACATTAAGATCAAGTCGACCTTACTTGATAGAGGTTTCTTCTAGTGGAGGTCTTTGCACCTAAAATACATATAAATAGACGAGCCTAGTCATTAGATCTACCATCATCCAAGTGCAAAACCTTAAGGAGAAGACCTTTGAAATAGTCGCAACCATAAGGAGCCTAGTGAAGTGGAAATGAGGACTGGTTTTGGTTTGTTTTTCTTGTAACTATTTACACTAAGTTTGGTATGAGGAGGAAGTGTGGAAGATTTTCTGTGTTGGTACAAGAGGGACTAATCCCTAGTTTAGGTTGGTTTGTGGTCTTAAGGAGTTGGAATAACATTATAAAAAAGACCAAGTGATAACACATAAAGGAGGAGTTTGTGGAGAAGGATTTTCGAAGTTTTGAGGGAAGAAATTAGGGTTGACATGGACTATGAGAAGCTCTAACTAGAGCTATGAAAAACTTCAAATGTTTGCACAGGGTTGAGAACTAAAGAGGCAAAAAAATACTGCTAGTCAAGGTATGTTGAATGTTGTTCTCATGTTGATGTTTTACTAAGTAGATGAGTGTCTAGATTAGACAATTTGTTTGGGCATCTTAAGTACAATTGGATGGTTGTTAGAAGGTATCTATTGTGCCCTAAGTTTATTCCTTGTGAAGGACTACAACACTAATAAGAGAGGAAGAATTATTGGAGCCTAAGGAGCTTAACTTTGAAGGAGAAAAGGGAAGCCAAGAGGGCTAGTGAATCAACCCTAGTTCACTGTGTTGATAAGGACACCTTCAGTGTAAAGTGGGCAACCCCAATAGCCCTAGGCTATCACCTTGAAGCAATAGTGTGACAAAAGTGGGTAGCAAAGATAAGACCCTGAAAAACCTTGAAGGACAAAGTGGCAGTTAGAGGGCAAAGTTGTTTGGGCCTATGTTCAATGACCTGAAGGAGTTGTGTTGACTAATAAAGGTAGATTGAGGTGCTACAGATTGGGAGGCAAGAGGACCTTCTAGAAGTGTTGAGGGTGCTACGTGGACGGAAAGGATTTGAGAAGCACACTACATCAACAAGTAGGTTAGTTGTATCTTGTTCAAGGCAGATTGGTTATCGTAGTTTTTGTTGATACCTAGCCTTAGTTGTATTGTATCAATAGTAGTTTTTTTTATACCCTAGCCTTAGTTGTATTGTATCAAGGGCTATTATCCCTGGTATGGGAGGCCTAGATTGTTGTATTAAAGATTGTTAATATATGGAAGTTGGGTTGAAAATTTGTTTCTTGGGTATGTGTTGATTCACTGCTATTGTTTTTCAATGTGCAAAGTATTATTGTTGTGGCATTTTGGTGTGTTTGTGTTTGAGATTCTAAGATCCAAATTAAATTCTCGAGTTCCATAGAAATTCAACATGGTAGCAGAGCTATTTTGAAGGGCTAGTGAATTAGATATTGCACAACACGTACAACTCAAGAGGGAGTTGGTTTCATTGTTGTTGAAGGACTACTAGCAATAGCAAAGTTGTCAATTGGTCTGGGACATGAGGACAGGTTGGATGGGCCTTCGAACTATACTCCATGGAAGGAAAGGATCAAGTTTGTCTTGATGGTCAACAAGATCTATGTCTTTGCTGACAAGGAGATCAAGAAACTGACTAACCCTAAGGAGTCCGAAGCGTACGAAGATTTGGATATAAAGTCTAAGGTGATCATGTAAGATGGTGTCAAGGATCATTTGATACCTCATCTATCGGGGAAGAGCAGTGCCCATGAGATGTAGAAATCTCTTCAGGATATGCTTTTGAACAAGAACGAGAATTGCCTACTAGTATTGAAGGATAAGTTGAAGAGTACTAAGATGTTGGATAGGGAAGCATTGGCGCCGTATCTAATGAGATTGTCTCAGGTTCGAGATGAGCTTGCTACCATCACAAAGACTGTTTTATATTATAATATGGTGAGGATTTCTTTGAAAGGGTTCACCAAGGAATGGAAGCCCTTCATCAAAGGGATCGTTGCTAGACTGGAACAGGTTATGGGATGACTTCATTTAGGAGGAATTATGAGATGAGGACCTTCATATGAAGAATAAGACTTTAGATGATAGCATGGCACTTGCAGAGAGTCTAAAGGGCAAGTTGAAGAAGGACTTGAGTAAGTTGAAGTGTTTCAGTTGTGGTGAGTATGGCCATTATTCAACGAAGTGTCTGAAGAAGGGAGATAATGAGAAGAAGGGGAAGGAGGTAGCACATATTTCCACTTCTTCTGAGCTATATGACCTCTTAAGAAGATTGGGGAGTGAAGATTTTTCTCTAGTATCTCATTTATTCGAGGGTGCCATCGACAAGACTACATGGTATGTGGACATTGGTGCATCGAAGCATATGACAAGTTTGCATAATGTGTTCGAGACTCTAACTAAGAGGGAATAAGTTGCATGTGATGGTGGGATACAAGAGTCAGAAGGAGATCTGAGATCAGAGGATCAGGGATCGTTCCATTCAAGATGGAGTTAGGATAGATGATGCAAATTCATGATGTATTGTTTGTACCAGAGCTCAAATATAATGTATTGTATGTCTTAGTGATCGAGTAGAAGGGGTTTGACGTGATTTTCTAGGATGGGAAAGCAAAGCTTAGGTCCAAAGGCTCTAACTCTACTAGAATGGCCATCCAAGTTAGGGAGCATGGTTTATATCAACTTACGAGCAAGCTTATAGATCATGCGAGGCACAAGCAGGTGCAAGTTCCTAAGGCTTAGAGGGAGCCAAGTTCTAGTGGGAGTATGTAGGTTGAGAGGGAGAATGTGCAACCCAAGAAGAGCTCATGGTCAATGGGGAGTAAGGGTGCTTTTACAATTAGAAAGAAGGAATTGTGGGATGACTTGAAAGAATTTCAAGAGAAGAAGCAGTAGGCTTCTCATGGCAGAGACACCACTGAGACAAGCATAGTTCATTCTTCAGGGTATGTTGGAGTGGTAAGCACTGGGAGTTGGGATAGTAGTGATGATGATGACGAGATACCTCCTAGTGGTGGAAATACCTCCTTCGCTAATAGGGAGTGTTGAGCTTTCAAGCTCGGGAGGTACTTCACAACCCTCGGTACTGGGTTTGTGTGAGTTGGAACCATAAAAACTCCCTATGGGCTAAGTCCCCAAGCAGTGGGTTTTGCACCCAAAGTTGTGGGTGCGAAACCAAGTTGTATTTTGGAGGTTTGATGATGGTTACATGTGTGGCACCCTTAATGGAGTTGATCGAATGAGAAAGAGATTTTTTTATTTGTATGTGTGGGCTAAAATAGCAATAATATCAGGTTGACCTTACTTGATATAGGTGTCCTTAGGTGGAGGTCGTACCTAGAAACATGTATAAATAGAGGAGCCTAGCCATTCAATCTACCATCGTCCATGTGCAAAACATCAATTAGAAGTCCTCTGAAATAGTCGCAGCCATAAGGAGCCTAGCAAAGTGGAAAAGAGGACTGGTTATGGTTTGTTTTTCTTGTGCCTGTTTAGGCTGAGTTTGGTAAGACTAGATAGCACAAAAGAGGACCATTCTGGGCAATGTTTTGTGCTAGTTAAACACATTGAGTTTTTTTGTGTTGGTACATGAATGTAATGTCCCTTCCTAAATTATTTTGGAACAAGATTTATTTCTACATTTTGGGGGCCAATTTTGGTGAAGACGGGGCCCATTTGATTTTTGATAGAAGACTTTTAGGAGTTAGAGACAAGTTAATTTTGTTTTGTTTTTTTTATTAATGATATTTGGGGACCACCCACATAAGAAATACACACTACCTAAGCCAATGATTTGAAATGCATGAGAGCAAAAAAAAGGCGAGAAGAAAGGCTCCACGAAAGTTATAAAAGGAAGGCAACGCACTTCATTTGGCATTCTTGGCTTATCAAATTTGATTCTATTGCTCGAGTTGTTTAGCCATGTCAATTGCTGTTTAGCAAGAGTTTTCCACGCGGAGAACTCACCCTTCCTAGAGAGGTTTATCCATTATCATCTAGAGGAGATTTGTAGAGATATTTCCAGCATTTGTATTCAGTTCACCCTAGCAGTGCATATTTTTGGAGGATGTAGTAGTGGATCTAGTGTGGCCATTGCAACATTCTTCTGAAGGGCAATTGCCGAGAGAAATTAGAAGAAGAAGGCTCAATAGATTTGTTGGCTATTGGTTGAGTTTGACAGTGAGAAGTGGCAACAATATTCATGAGTGATTTTGCAGTCTCTGTGGCTAGTGTAGAAGAGAGAAATTGGGCATACCTGGGAGATAAGGTTTCAACCATTGTGGCTATTGCTTGTTGGGAGAAATAAGGGAAGTATTGGTGGAGTTGATTGCTACATTTAAGGAGTGTCTAGGGAGGATTTTGTTGGTGGTTTGACAAACAACGTGCTTCAACAACTATTAGAAAGTGTAGGGATTTTGGGGTTCGATTTTGGAAGGTCAAAATCCGGTCAAACATTTCTAGGTTTTTGTGAGTTTATTGATAGCCTTTGACTAATTTTGCAGATTTTTTCAGGCAATATTCAGGCCTCAAATCCTAATTCTTATAACAAGGTGAATTTCTAGTTAGTTGGGGAATTTGCACCATTTTTTGGGTTCAAGTTTGGCTTGGAGATAGGCCAAATTTTTTTGCTTTTTTCTAGGTTTTCGGTGGAGATCTCCAAATTAATTTGGCGGAATTTTCTGAGCAATTTTGGAGGCTCAAACAAGGGTTTCTTCCAGCCAACAATTGCAAAATTTCTAGGGCTAGCATAGAACATTGAGGAGAAGTCTTTCCTTGGCATTTGGGCAACATTTTTCTCACCTAGGATTGTCTAGCTTGCTTTGGCAAGCTAGGTGCACACATTACATGCATTTTACTATCCTTTAATAATAAAATGGCTCAGTTTGGCACAGTTCTCGTGCAAGTTTGTGGGTGTTTATTTGTTGTCTGAATTTTTCTGTGTCATATGTGTATTTTTCTTATTTAGCACTATTATTTCCCTTTTGTAGCATTACAGTGGTATTAGAGCATGATCTTTGCCCAACTGTGGGTAAACAATAAGATCATGGAAGATTCAAGTATGTAGGCATAGTAATGGGTGAAACCATAGAAAAACCCATGGTTCAAGAGAATTTCAATGTACAGAAATTATGGGGTGCAATCCATTGGGAGAATGAGAGGTTGACCTAGTTGAGGAGGGTGACATACCAAACCCATCCTCATCTTTACAGCAAAGACACTAAAGGTACATAGACCATGGAGGTGAAACCATCTACACTGTGTGGGGTAAATCGACAGACTTAGGACACCAGATCTCCTTGGAAGGAGCAAGGATGATAGGAACAATTAGAGGGTGAGACTAGGAGGCACTTCTACTGGTGGAGACTTGGCTTTAGATATGAAAGGCCTGAGGATGAGATTGAGCATGAGGCAGAGGACACGCAGGAGTGTGAGGAGCACCTTGGTATACCTAGTGTGGAACATGAGTCACCATTGTTGGAGACCTCTTTGATAGCACTAGTTGACATCTTGGGGGAGAGAGTAGAGCATACACCCATAGAAACATCCATTGACGAGATGATAGGAGACACATAGATTTCCACTATTGAAGAGGTGAAATCCGTTGTTGAGGTATCCATTGATGAGGTATCTAGGGTCATGAATGAGTTTTCAGGTGATAAAAACACATGACAAGATGATGAGGTGTCGAGAGAGGTCACCACCCTTGATGAGGAGATGATAGGTATAGAGGCACCTAGATCTACGACAGAGTTGCAAGATGAAAATCACCTACAAAAACATGCAGAGAACATAGAGGGGCAAGAGCGAGTCATGGAGGGGCACGAGCTAGTCATGGAGGGGTAGTGTGTGACTCATGTTGAGCCAATGGTGGAGGAAGATGAGCAGTCTTCTTTGGGAACAACCACTAACTTAGAGCAGATAGATGCATGGACCGTCAACAAATTTGCAGTACTTTCATATAGTAGCTTTCTCTGGGCTTATATAGATGGGGCTTGCAACATTGCTAGACTATATTTGCACCAAAAAGAGAGAGATGCAGATACCCCCCAACAAATTTTATGTGTTGACCAAGATGGTGAGTCGAGGTGACATGAGCTGCACAAGGTGCAATACTAGCAAGATGGAGAGCTTGTTCTCTGTGTTGGAGTTTGTGCATTCGATCCCTCTCTTGGGGTTGGATGGCGAGAGATTCTAAGTTGGTACCTGGTGGAGTGGACTAGACTGATGGAGATGGTCGTAGTTTGGAGTGAAGCTAAGTGGGAGCTCTCAGACATCAAGGGTACTGTAGACCCAGCTTGGCATTGGGATCTAGGCGGGGCTTCCTATCTAATATTAGACATGCGGGATGGATATGGAATTGATGAGGTAGTTAACCCAGTCCCTGAGCACATGCATTCCTGAGGGGAGTTCCAGTCGGTTCTAGTCGCCAGGTGGTTTGTGAGCATACTCCATTGGTTGTTTTGGCATGTTGGTTGCACATGGGGCACAAGATGATTAACATTCTCCAACAAGAGTTGGTTGGAGGAGGTGGCATGGGTAGGCCACCAGATGAGATATTATATGGAGACGATGTTCTCCCATTGAGGTTTAGGACTCATGGGTCACAAAGGATCAACACAATAGAGATATGCCCTCTACTGGGAGTGGTGTTAGGGTGCTCAAGTCTACCAGGATGGATGAGGAGACATGACGTGTGTCATGGTGGGGTCAATAGTAGAGTGGCAGAAACTTTGGCACATGTGGGATACCATATGTTATAAGGTGGTATGACAGTAGGAAGTGGTACCCAAGGCTGTACAAAGTTAGGTCGTAGTGTTCAGTGTTATATAGAGGGATGTGGCTTGATGCATACAGGCCCAATTCTAGGCCATAGCACCCAGTGGTGTGCAGGGCTATGCAGCGAGGAGAAGTGGCCTGCATAGGAGCATGGAGATGCATGATGGTATACCACGACATGTCAGTTTACGCTGTGGGGTAGAAGGAGTGACTCGCATCACATTGAGGACATGCGAGGAGTAACAGACAAAATGACACAGGGAGGACACCTGATGGTGCATGATGGTATAGTCGTAGCTGAGGGTATCTTGTGGTGTACATGGAAAAGTTGTGGTGTATAGTGGCATGTCAAGGAGTGCATTAGTACTTGGTGGTATGCAGTGACACATGATGCGGCGTAGTGGGCTCTTGGAGTGTTGCCTCCAAGGTGAATTATAGACAAGGATAATAGGTGTACCATTCGACGCAACTCACCTAGGATCAATGAGGACATTGTTGAGCATCTAGGGACACCATATTTAGTGGAAGCATGGCCTCGAGGGGTTTATCAACAAATCTGAGGCAAAAAAAGGGTCGTTCATAGGATTACTCTTGAGCATTCTAACAGACTCTTGATCATACTCTTTGGGACATACCCACCCATCATCCTCCAGTGTTTCTTACAGTCGCAAAGGGTTTGGTTGTTTCCTTTTGAAACTCTCCATTCAAGAAGCAGGGTATGGGAGACTCACCTTAGGTAGTTGGATGAGACACCATGTGTCATGAGCCAAGAGGAGACTCTTCATTTGAGACACTTGGTAGGTGCACAAGTTGACAATTACATGCTTAAGGTTAGCATGGTTGAATGTCGAGGTAGCATATGTTCTACCCCTAGGCTCACACTTGGGGAGGTAACTGAGAGGGAGTTACATGGTTCTTTTTCAGTTGGAAAATTCAAGGCGTTAGGTGAGCATGAAGTGAAAAGGAATTTGTTGGTAGGACGATGCCTAGGCTTCCAAAAATACCCGGACACATCATCAGCAGGTGGGATAGTAGATATCGTTGTGTGATTTGGTAGGCATAGAGAAACTGGATATTCACAACACAGGTTCTAGATGCTTGGTGCCTACCTATTGGATGCCTATAGGAGGCAGAGATAGGGCATAGAGGGGTCCCAATAGCTAGAAACATATAACAGCGACATGCAAAGAGAATTGGGGGTTGTAGACCTCCAATATGGTTATGGCATCTAGTGGATTGGTGGGATACTCCAATACTCAGTGAGCATGGTCAGGATAATAGGTAAACTGATTCATTCACAGGTGGACACACGGGGGATTGTAGGTTTTAAGCCCGTACAAAAATTACCTACATACGAATTCTAAATCACAGGAAAATTAAAAATGCGAGAGCATAACACATAAAACATGTATACACAGAGATTTCCCACTGGATCCCAAAACCGGGACTACCAGCTTGATTTTTCATTATATTCCTTTCAATGTTACAATACATATTTTACATGCAAAAGCATCCAATACCATGGACCAAAAACCATCGCGTCCAAAACCATGGACCGAAAACCATCGCGTCCAAAAAACATGTGCGAAAATCATGCACAAAACCATAGGTGGGTTCGCCCAACCTAACATAGGGTCCAAAACCAAAATTTTCCAGGGCGCTGCCCCGAACCCCATAAAGTGGGGTTACGGGTACCCCTCAAACCCCCTGTTAACTATGTGGAAAGAATATAACACAACCCAACAGGCATCACCAAATCCCTCACCATAGGATGAGGTAGATTGTTAGTCAGGATTGGGGCTAGCCATGGAGTGATAGGCACTGGCACTATTGAGTTGCTTTGGCAAGATTGGCCTAGCCTAGATCGACGCATAGATTATGACCGAGATTTATGGGAGAGGAGGCTCTGGTACAAGGATGCTAGGTAGTCATTCATGACCAGAGCGACAGATGTTAGTAGGATAGGTTCCTTCTATGGCGGGTAGGGGATTCTAGTATAACAAGGCTGAGTAGTTCAACTACCCATAGAGCTAGTTTCTACAGGGGAGGGTCATCCATATCTTCTATTTCATTTTAGTGATTCATTGATGGTGTGGGGAACTACATCAATGTGACAGGGTGATTGAAAAGAGGAGATCAGGGGAGGCCCAGGTAGATGGGGGTTCAATCCCAACAAGATTAGATTGCATCTTCAGGAGTTTACGCTTGTAGTGCATGAGATGGACTACTCAGTAGGGAAATTTCATGGGGGGTTGGGTAAAGTCCTACATTATCATGATGCTCTGTTTATTTCTAGTATGCAGAGGACTTTTGGTACATTATCTATTTGGATAGCAAGTGGAGCAAGGTGTGTTTCACATTGATTAGGATGGCTTGAGATCCTGGTATCGAGGGATTCTTTCATGTCGAGACAATGTTGAGATTGGGGATGACTCAATGGTACATTTGGGACCCTGGTATTATTGGTGGTTAAAGTGGTGATCAATATTCAAAGAGGGCACTTGTTCAGGTATTGCTTGAGGAAAAGTAATTTTTGGCAGGGAGGACTATAATGTCCTTTCCTAAATTATTTTGGAACTAGGTTTATTTCTACATTTTGGGGGCCAATTTTAGTGAAGATCGGGCCCATTTTATTTTTGACAGAAGACTTTTACGAGTTAGAGGCAAGTTAATTTTATTTTATTTTATTTTTTTAATGATATGTGGGGACCACCCACATAATAAATATGCACTACCTAAGACAATGATTTGAAGTGCATGAGAGGGAAGAAAAGGCGGGAAAAAAGGCTCCACAAAAGTTATAAAAGGAAGACAATGCACTTCATTTGGCATTCTTGGCTTATCAAATTTGATTTTGTTGCTCGAGATGTTTAGCAAGAGTTTTCCAAGTGGAGAACTCACCCTTTCTTCGGGGGATTTCGAGTGCCACCCTAGAGAGGTTCATCCATTATCATCCAGAGGAGATTTGTAGAGAGATTTCTAGCATTTGTATTTAGTTCCCCCTATTAGTGCATATTTCCAGAGGATGCAGTAGTGGATCTAGTGTGGCTATTAAAACATTCTTTTGGAGGGTTATTGCTTCTTTCGGAGGGCTATTGCTGGGAAAAATTAGGAGAAGAAGGCTCAATAGACTTGTTGGCTATTAGTTGAGTTTAAGGGTTCGAAATGGAAACAATATTTAGGAGTGATTTTGCAGACTTTGTGGCCAGTGCAGAAGAGAGAAACTAGGCATACGTGGGAGATAAAGTTCAACCATTGGGGCTATTGCTTGCCAGGAGAAATAAGGGAAGTATTGGTGGAGTTAATTGCTACATTTCAGGAGTGTCTGGAGAGGATTTTTCAGGTGGTTTGACAAACAACATGCTTCAACAACTATTAGAAAGTGTAGGGCTTTTGGGGATCAATTTTGGAAGGTCAAAATCCAATCAAACATTTATGAGTGCTTGTGAGTTTATTGAGAGGAGTTTCTGGCTAATTTTGCAGATTTTTTTGGGTGATATTCAGGCCTAAAATCCTAATTCTTATAATGAGGCAGATTTCTAGTTAGCTAGGAAATTTTCACCATTCAATGGGTTCTACTTTGGCTTTGATATAGGCCAAACCCTTTTTGGGTTTTTTTGGGTTTTTGGTGGAGAGCTCCAAATTAATTTGGCTGAATTTTTTGAGCAGTTTTGGAGACTCAAATAGGGGTTTCTTCCAAACAACAGTTGCATAATTTCTAGGGCCAACGTAGAACATTGAGGAGAAGTCTTTCCTTGGCATTCAAGCAACAATTTTCTCACTTGGGATTGTCTAGCTTGTTTGACAAGCCAGTTGCACACATTCCATGCATTGTAATATCCTTTGATAATAAAATGGCTCAGTTTGGCACAATTCTGGTGCAATTTTATGGGCGTTTAATTTTTGTCTGAATTTTTCTGTATCATATGTATATTTTTCTTGTTTAGCACTGTTATTTCCTTTTGGGAACATTATTGGATGGGTCGAGCCCTAGTTTAGGGCTTTTTTGTGGCCTTAATGAGCTGGAACAACATTATAAAAGAGACCAACTAACAATGCAAAATGGAGGATTCTGTGGAGAAGCGTTTGTGAAGTTTTTAGGGTGGAAATTAGGGCTGACGTGTATCGTCAGAAGCCCTAACTAGAGCCACGAAAAACTTCAGATGTTTGCATAGGATCAAGACTTAAAGAGGTAGAAGAAGGCTACTAGTTTAGGTATGTTGAATGTTGTTCTCATGTTGATGTTTCGCTAAGTGGATGAATGTATAGATTGGACAATTTTGTTGGGCATCTTAAGTACAATTGGAGGGTTGTTAGAAGGTTTTTATTGTGCCCAAGGTTTGTGCATGAAACAATATATAGATAAAAAAACCCATATAATAATATAACTATTTATATTATGAATTCTAATGTACGAATTATGGTATGGAATATTATATGGTCATTTCGGGGACCCTTATAATAAGAAGAACCCGACTATGCAATTTATTTTCAAGTTAGAGTGATAATTTAGATTTCAAGTAATAAGTAATGGACGCTTCAGTTAAGACTATTCTCCTAACTTTCTAATCAACTACCTTATAATTCTAATTCTAGATGAAAGAATAAGACATTGTAAATGGATATAAATTTCAATAACATGTGATGTACCTAACTAAAGAGTTTTTCATATTTTTTGGTCCTTTAATTAGAAGATTTGTAATGCCTACAATTCTAATAGAGATGTGGTTAAAAGATTAACTATATTTTATAATATAATATTTTAAACATCCCTTATATATTTTTACATCTCAAAATAAGTTATATATTTAAAAATAAATATTTTATTTAAATGTATTAAATATTAAATAATATTTTCTAGAAATTTTGCTATTGTTAATTACAATCTCATATATAAATATAAATACTTTTATAATTAGGAATATGTAATTAAATAAGTTTATTTTGAATAGTCATATAAAATATTATAATAATTATAAAATATATTAAATTAATTTCATTTTTTTAATGAAATTGTATATTTATTAAAGAAAAATAGAAAATATTAAATTTTAATGGTTAATTCATTGTTTAAAAAAAATGTATTATTTATCCTCATGGTATTTAAAATAAGAAGATAATGAGAAAGAATTAAAATAATTCTTAATCTCTTTATCACCCCTCTATTTTGAGAAGATTATATATTACTCTTTAGAAATGGATCCCTAAGCTCTTTATCTTTTCGAAAAAGCTAGAAAGCTACATTTATAATGATTAATTAAGAAATCAAATTGAAATATTTAAAATGATTGGTAACTATTATTTTAAAAGAAATATTGTTTATTTTTTTTAAATGTATTAAATCAGTAACAATTAAAATAATATTATTAAACTATGTAGATCAACTTATTATTCAAGAAAAATTATGATATTTAAAATAATTTATATATAATTGTTAAGTAAGTAGACTTTTACTATTATTAAATATCTTATGTTTTATGTGATTAACTTTTTTCTTACATTTATTAAACTCTTCTTTTAGAAAATAAAAAAAACAATTTTAAAATCATATTTTAAAATAAATTTATAAAAACCAATACAGTATATATTTGATGGAAACAAATAAAATGAAAAGATTTGGAATTCTTTATTGAAATTTATGTTATTTTCTAATAATTTATATTAGATTTCTAAAATACCTTTCTACTTTTATTATATTAGATTTCTTAAACATTTTTATGCGGGCTAGAATATTGTTATGGCATGAAATCCTAAAAAAACATTATTTTAAGTTAAATTTTATGATAAAATACAATAGAAATGCAAATATATTTCTTATATTTTAAAAAAATTCATTATATTATTAATTAATTTTGTTATACATAAATATTCCAAGCTTTAGTATAAGATAGGAAATTTTTTTATTATTTGTACAATTAGAATATTTCAACAACATTTTATACATAAGATTTTTTCTACACCACAAGAACCAATACATATAGTGAATAAGATATTATAGTATGGTGAGAAATTAGTGATATAAGTAAGACTTATTAATTCCAATATCAACATCCCTCACTATTTTTGAAACTTTACAAGCTACTACTGCATGAAGATGTAGGCCAATTACAACCCAATATTATCGCCACCATTAACACTTGCAATGTTTCATGCCCTTTGTAGAAATATTATGTCAAACTTCTAAATTTTGGATATCCCCTAAACTATTCAATAGCAGTCCCAATATCCATACGGAATAACCCCAATGAAGTACAATTTCTTCAATCCTCCAATATTTCAAATTATTTAAACAAAGCATCCATCTTGAATTGAACCTAAATTTCTCTTTCTAACTGTGGAAATACAATTTAACTTCAACATTACTTATTTCACTTCTAATTATGAAGATTCATTATCAACTATTTCACTAATAAAAATAATATTAATACATATGCAATAATTAATCAAATATCTTGTACTAAATTTGATATAAGTAGCACAACCATATAAATTACATGGTTGATTTTGTGTTAATGCACTATTTGATGTGAAGTTATTGGTTCAATTCCCCTTGGTTGATATATTGGACATGATGAAGGTTTAATATCACCAAGCTTACCAAAAAAAAAATTAACATATAAGTTAAAAATATGTAAATAAAAAACATGGAACACTATTAACCATGGACATTATTAATTTGTAAATAAACTTTGTTACAATACCATGTCTTGTCAATATCATATGCCAAAAAACCATAAGTCAATTCATATGAAATTTGTTCATATGATATAGTTTTAATTAATGAATTTAATTTGAAGGGGAAAAAACATAAATACTTCAAAAATAAATGTCAAATTTTTATTTTTTTATAATATTAAGAATACTATATAACATTTTATGGAGGTTAAATTTCGACCAATCATAGTCAAATTAAAATTTTGAAATCTAATAATTATAATAATTAAGTTTAAATTTTGCAAGCTATATTTTTAATTAATAATTAAATTGAAATTTTTAACACTTATTCTAAGATGACATTGTCTATGGAAACTACTATTTTAACAAGAAAGTTATTTTTAGTGGGAATCTGGTCATTTTTTCTTTCAAAAACTATAACTATAAGAGCTTTCAAATAATGTTCTTGATGATCGACATAGATTCACCAATATAATCAAAATCTTATTAAAATTCCACTATTTTTTGGGCAAAATTATGGATCACTATACTACTCTTTCCAAAATAAATAAATAAACTATACTAAAATAAAAGAACTAATTGTGTAATTAATAAAAATCCTTTAAATTAAAAAATAAAATAAAATAAAGTCAATACCTTTTTTCATCCCATCAATGCACCCTGGCCGAAGATATTGGACTGGAGGGAGAAACATCCTTCCATATTGGATCTAATAACAACGGCTCTTCCTACTTCCATATTGGATCTAATAACAACGGCTCTTCCTAATCTAATAATAAGGGTGCCTCTTCCTTTGAATTCGACCATATCAACAACAATTAATACTAGATTCCTGGAAATGCAGTGAAAATTTATATATGGAAAACCCTATAATGGATAAGAAACATTTGGAATGTTCACATGAGCTTTCACATAAAAAAAATAATTGCAGTGAAAAGGAAGTCCTCATTCGCAAACACCCCTTTATGGGATGAACGAGGCCATTGGAAGCGATGGAGCTTGAATGAAATATCACGGTATCTAACACACTTGGTTGCAATATTTAGAAATAAGTTGATCAGATGTGCCCACAGAGCTAGAACGAGGAAGACGCAATTTGGCAGGATATTCTCACGAACCCAATGTTAATCCAAAAGTAAACATAAATACCTCCAAAATATTTTTTTAGTAAACGCTCTACGAACCTAATAATAATCCAAAAGTGAGCATCTTTTGTTTGCTATTAGCACACAAAAAAATCTTGAGAGCTGAAATCGCTAGAAAAGAGGAATACAAGGACGTTTGACAGTCCTGAATTTTAAGCCACCAGAAGAATTGGTAGTGCATATTTTCCAGCAAAACCCATATGCAAAAGTGGCTTGGGCTGAAGTCCTCTAAGTCAATGTATAACAAAGACAATAGTCTAAGTCAATGTATAACAAAGTTCACTCGCCTAATGACCTCTTCGTGTCTTTTCATTATTTGCTTAAATTCTACTTCTATTTCTGTTTCTAGGCAAGTCGAACCTAAAAAGCATTTGGAGGCCTTCCCAAATTTTATTTCTGAACAAGTTTTGCGTGCGAGATATTATGTAATATTTTAAATTACACTCAACTAGCTGCATTTACACTCAACTACCTGCGTCAAAGACTATGAAGCATTACTAATCTGTAAAAATATGATTTCAAAAATTCATTAAATTTGACTAAAATCTCGACTCTTTCGAACATGAATGTTTAACTGATGTAGGAGCATCCGCTCTGAGGAGAGAGAAGGTGGTTGACAGTCTCATGGAAAGACAAGGACACATAATCATACATGCATAGGTGGAAAGGTGTTAGACTTGTCATTTTGTTTTATTTTTCAGAAGTTCCTTAGGACTAGGTCAATTAAAATTGTGAACTGTTATTTTTTAAATAGGAATTAGCATTAGAAAGTAGGTTGACAGTTAATTAGTGTCTTTATGAAATGTGTTAGTTAGAAACAGTTATAAACTGATGGATAGTTACCAATTCTGTTGGGGCAGTTCTACTTGAGCAAAGAACAGTTATGCCTCAGGGGAATAAAAGGAAAAAGATAAGCATTGTAAAGGATTCCTCAGACAGAGAAAGAGAGTTACAACCATTTTTCCAAATAAACATTTATTCTATTTTCTCTATTGTATCACCACTCTATAAACAAATTTCATGCATCAATACATAATCCTGTGTAACTAATTTGCGTTGGAATCATAAGACAAAGAGAATTAACGAAGATGAACAGAGCGTAGACATATAACTAATCACTTCCAGACAAAGGAAAACGAGAAACTTCGAGCACAGACAGAGTTCGAACAGAGAGAGCTAACGAGAAGCGCAGAGCGAAGATATACAAATATATCACATCCAGGCAAAGGCGGACGAGAAATTCGTGAACGCCAACAACCTTTTCAGGTAACCCGAAAACAAACACTCACGTTATTTATGAACAGAGCAAACGATGATGTGTAACAAAAATATTATGGTATTGTATCATTTCATGAAACTGTTGTAAACAAATATACACAGTCCAAGCGTTCCCCAACAAGAACTTCATTAAAAATCAGAACCTCGAAACTGAGTTTCGAATAAGTGAATGACACAAACAGACAGAACCTAAATAATTGCCATAGTAATGAAGCAGCGAACAGAAACAGTGTGAATGAGCATTCCATTAATTAAATAGAAAAGCTATAGGACGAGGGTTCGAATCGGCAAATACCCATCTCACAAATTAACCAAATAACGACGTACAGGACGAGGGCTTGAAGCCACCAGAGACCCATCTCACAAAACGAGGGTTTCAACAGCTGAATATCGTTATTACAGACTAAAGACCGAAGACCAACGTGTAGACCCGAAGGAGGGTTACACAGACAACAAAAATACCATTTATTTCACCGCTCAAGTGACGGACTACCAAATAAAACGAAGACTCAGAACCACTAAACTAATATGGAGAGACCTTACCCGTAGGGAAGAGCTGGAGAACTCGAGTGAGTGCCAGGGACCGTGGAGTGCCTTGAACCACAGAGCCGACTATATGGAGCCACCTGCAACGAAATGAGAGCAGGTTAGAGACATATACAGTCACAAATAATCATTTAAAACCAAAACCGGATGAAGATTGGAGCATAGAACCTTACCTGAAGCCGAAGAGGCATAGCCGAAAACCGAAATAACCAGCATACCCCTGAAGACACGGAGCGAGGATGTCACGGTAAGAAAAAGAAGTGATAAATAAGTTTATCAGAGAACCGAGCTTAGCTTGGTAGTGGAACTGGAGTGCGTTAGTCTGGTGGAAACCCTGTCATGAAACAACCCATCAGTAAATCGAGCAGGAACGACATCTAACCAGCAGAATCGAGCTAATAAATCAGTAAACTAGAATACAAACCCTGTGCAGAGAAGTGACACCTCCATAACCCATTGAAACACTACCTCAAGAGCAACAAGGGGCCGAGAGAACCCACAGAACCGGCATCGAGACTAGAGCGACGGAGGTGAAAGAACTCCCATAGAGCAGAACCAGAACTCGGCACAGTGAAAAGTGCAAATGAAAAATGAGCAGGACAGAGGTTGACCAAAAGGGTAAGGAACCGTATAAAGGAGAACTGACAGTTGGAGGTCGTTAACCGACGAAGCCAGTAGAAACCCTAACCACAAAATATCAGGTGACGTACCGGCAATTAAAGCCAGCGGTTGGGAAATTTAAAGCGCCAAGTCTTGTCAACAGTGGACACATTGGGAACGGCGGGAGGCCATCATAAGTGGTATCAGAGCCAAGTTTCTTGAGTTAGAACTAATGGAACAGGTGGAAGCTGAAGGAAGAGGAAGAGGAAGAGGAAGAGGAAGAGGAAGAGGACGAGTAGTCCGTAGGGTAGTAGACGAGGGACTTCGAGAGGAGGTTCGAGTTTTGCGTGAAAGATTGGTAGTGGTGGAGGCTGGAGGAAGGAGAGACCCAGCAGATGATAGTGATGAAGAAGTAGTTGAACCAGAGGACGAGTTTGAAGGGGTGACACCGGAACTTATATTGTTGAAGTCAGTTTTGCTGTCCAGTCATAAGCCAAGGCATGAGTTACCTACTTATGACAGGAGTTTGTCTGCAGATGTGTTATTAGATTGGCTGAGTGAAGTAAATAAATTTTTTGAATTTGAGGAAACCAGTGACGATAAACAAGTAAAGTTTGCCACCACCAAACTGAAAGGACATGCGTCCTTGTGGTGGGACAGCGTTCAGGCGGAGAGGAAGAGGCTACACAAACAACCTATAAAGAAGTGGGCCAGAATAGAAGCAAAACTGAAGGAAAAGTTCCTGCCAAAATATTACCAGATCATTTTGTACCGATAGGTACAGAACTTGAAGCAAAGAGCAATGACTGTTAGGGAATTTACGGAGGAATTTTATAAGTTGAATTTACGAGCAGGGTATGCGGAAGTTACCTCAGAAAAAACAGCCAGATTTGTGAATGGCTTGAGGGGGGAGATTTTGGATGAAATCGGTATCCTCTCACCGCAAACGTTGGATGAAGCCTATCAGTTTGCACTGAAGGCAGAGGAGAAAATTAACAGGAAGCAGAACGCCAAGAGAGGAGGTGGTTCTGGCAGGGGAAAAGGCAAGGTTTATGGCAGAGGTAGAGGTACAGGCTCAAATGAGGAGGGCAGCAGTTCCAAATCTGTTGGCACAACAGAGAAGGACAATAGCACCAGGGAAGGACGACTAGCTCAGCGAGGGCGAGGATTTGGTTGAGGCAGGGGAACTGTCCAGTGCTATCGTTGTCACAAATTGGGACACAAGTCATATGACTGTCCTGAAGGTGAACCAGCAGGTGGGAGAGGAACTTATGTTGCTCAGCCGGAGGATGTTGAGGAGACACCTCAAGAAGCAGAGAACACACCAGAGATAGGTGAAGATTTGTTAAATAAAGTGCTGTTAAAACCAGCAAAAGAGGTTGCAGAACCGGATCAGCGAAAGGCTTTGTTTCGCACTGTGTGCAAGTCACGGGGTAAGTGCTGTAAGTTCATCATTGACAATGGGAGTACTGACAATTTAGTGGCTATGGAGATGTTAGAAAAGATGGGATTAAAGAAACTAAAGCATCCTACTCCCTACAAAGTGTCGTGGCTGCAGAAAGGGCATCAACTGTTAGTTGACGAACAGTGTGAAGTAGAGTTTCAGATCGGTAAGTATAAGGACAAGATCCTTTGTGATGTCATGCCAATGGATGTCTGTCACTTACTGTTGGGACGACCATGGCACTTTGATAGAAGTGCAGTTCATGATGGAAAAACCAACTGCTATAAGTTTGTTAAAGATGGGATCAAGCATACGCTTGTACTTATCAAGGAGGAAAATACAACAGAAGCTAGTGGGGTGAAAGCACTACTGTTAAGCGGAAAGGAGTTTGTAAAACAGATTGCGGATAGCGAAATAAATTTTGCTATCATAAGGAGACCAAAGGCAGTCGTACTTCATACACAGATTTTAGATTTTCCTGAAGAAGTTCAGAGGTTGCTGCAGGATTTTGGAGACATTGTGGTAGATGATCTTACATATGAATTGCCACCAAGGAGAGGTATTAGTCACTGTATTGACTTTATACCAAGGGAAAGCCTGCCAAATAAAGCAGCTTACCGCATGAGTCCTAAAGACAATGAATAAATCAGGAAACAGGTCCACGAGTTGTTGGACAAAGGATTGATTCGAGAAAGTATGAGCCCATGTGCAGTACCAACTATTTTGGCTTCAAAGAAAGGAGGAGAGTGGAGAATGTGTACAGATTCCAGGGCTATTAAAATAATTACTGTTAGGTACAGGTTTCCCTTACCGAGAATGGATGATATGATGGATTGTTTAAGTGGAGCGGCTTATTTTTCGAAGATTGACTTGAAGAGTGGATATCACCATATCCAGATTCAGGAAGTAGATGAATGGAAGACTGCTTTCAAGACGAACGAAGGCTTATATGAGTGGCTGGTGATGCCATTTGGTTTGAGCAATGCTCCCAGCACGTTCATGCACCTGATGAATGAAGTGCTGAAAGAATTTAATGGTAAGTTTGTAATAGTTTACTTAGATGACATTTTGATTTTTAGCAAGACTAAAGAGGAACATTTCAGATATTTGCAGAGTGTGTTGAGGAAGTTGCAGCAGAACAAGCTACTAATTAATCTAAAGAAGTGTACTTTTTTTCAGCGAGAATTAGTGTATCTTGGCTTTGTCATCGCAGAAAATGAACTAAAAATGGACCCAGAAAAGGTGATAGCTATAGTTAGCTGGCCTTCTCCGAAAAGTTTATTTGAAGTCCGAAGTTTCCACGGACTAGCAAGTTTTTACAGGAAGTTTATCAGAAATTTCAGCGAGATTTGCGCACCAATGTTGGATACGATCAAGAAAATAAATCAACCATTTCACTGGACTAAAGCAGTAGAACGTAGTTTTCAGATTTTGAAAAAGAAGATTACTGAAAGACCAGTGTAAAGACTGCCTGATTTCAACAAACTTTTTCAAGTTCATTGTGATGCCAGTGGTATGACCATTGGGGCAGTCCTTAGTCAGGAGGACACACCGGTTGCTTATTTCAGTGAAAAGCTAAATGAGAGCAGGCAGAAATACTCAACCTACGACAAGGAGTTTTACACCATTGTGCAAGCTTTGAAACATTGGCGACATTATCTGTTAGGTAACGAGTTTGTTTTATTCTCTGATAATTCTGCGTTACAGTACATTATGCAGCAGCATAAATTGAACCATAAGCATGCAGCTTGGGTTGAGTACTTGCAAATTTTCACATTTGTACTAAAGCACATTAGTGGGCAATCAAATAAGGTAGCAGATGCACTTAGTAGGAGAACATTGCTTCTACAGGAAAGCACGATGCAGATTTTAGGCTTTGAACATTTAAAAGAGTTGTATCCAACCGACACCGAGTTTAGGGAGGCCTATGAGGCTTGCCAAAACCCGCTATTACGAAATAACAACATGTGGTTAGACTATAATCTACAGGAAGGATTGTTGTTTAAGGGAGGACAGTTGTGTATTCCCAACTGTTCTATGCGGGAAAACATTATACAGGAAAAACACAGTGGAGGCCTGGCGGGACATTTTGGTATCGACAAAATGATTGCTCAGGTGCAGCATTTTTATTTTTGGCCAGAGTTGTAGCGGGATGTGCAGAGGTACGTGACTAGATGTAAAATTTGTCAACTAGCAAAAGGTCACAGTCAGAACACTGGACTTTATATGCCATTACCCATTCCTAGTCGACCATGGGATTCATTTAGTATGGATTTGTACTGGGTTTGTCGAAGACACAATGAGGCTTTGATTCAGTAATGGTTGTGGTAGACCAATTTTCAAAGATGGCACACTTTGTACCATGCAGGAAAACCAACGATGCTACTTACATAGCACATCTTTTCTTTACTAAGATTGTGCGGTTGCATGGACTTCCAAGATCCATTATCTCTGACAGAGATGTAAAGTTTACTGGTCATTTTTGGAGAACTTTGTGGAAAAAGTTGAATACACAGTTGCAGTTCAGCTCTGCTTATCATCCACAGAAAGATGCTCAGACGGAGGTAGTAAACCGAAGTCTGGGAAATCTACTTCGAAGTTTAACAGGTGAAAATTCCCAGACATGGGAGCGTGTACTTGCTTAGGCGGAATTCGCATACAACAATTCCCCTAACCGCAACACAGGATACAGTCCGTTCCAGATTTTGTACGGCATACATCTGCGAGGAGTGCATGAGTTACGAGATTTGGGGAAACTTGAAAAACGAAGCGCTGATGGGGAAGATTTCGCCCAGGCAATGAGTAATTTGCATGAACAGGTCAAATTGAAATTACAGGACAACAATCAGAGGTATAAACAACGAGCTGATACAAAGCGTAAGGAAGTTCAGTTCAACGTAGGGGACGAAGTCCTTGTGTACTTACGTAAGGAATGGTTTCCAAAGCGAGAGTACAACAAGCTAAAATTCAAGAAAATCGGGCCCTGTAAAATCATTCGCAAATTTTTCTGCGAACGCCTATGAACTACAGTTGCCACCACAGATCGGTTTTTCCCCTATTTTTAACGTGGCAGATCTGTTTCCTTATGTCACAGGTTCAGCAAATAATGCAGCAGCAGAGCCACCGCAGGACACCAATTGTGAAGGAGATTCGTGGACGAGACAGATGCCGATGGCACCACCCGTTGAGATTGAAGGGATTCTGGACACACAGGTAGCTAAGCACACATGTAGGAAGGAGTATTTGCAGTATTTGGTAAAATGGAAGAACCGTCCAATAGAGGACAGTTCGTGGCTTAACGCGACACAGATAGAGAAAGCAGGCTATTCTGTCGACGACCTCATGGAATGGAGCCATGAATTTTTGCCACCCCGGGAGCCTGATGCAGGAGCATCCAGCTCTGAGGAGACAGAAGGTGGTTGACGGTCTCATGGAAAGACAAGGACACATAATCATACATGCATATCTGGACAGGTGTTAGACTTGTCAGTTATTTTACTTTGTTTATTTGTTTTATTTTTCAGAAGGTCGTTAGGACCAGGTCAATTAAAATTGTGAACTGTTATTTTTTAAATAGGAATTAGCATTAGAAAGTAGGTTGACAGTTAATTACTGTCTTTATGAAATGTGTTAGTTAGAAACATTTATAAACTTCTCGACAGTTACCAATTCTGTTGGGGTAGTTATACTTGAGCAAAGAACAATTATGCCTCAGGGGAATAAAAGGAAAAAGATAAGCATTGTAAGGGATTCCTCAGACAGAGAAAGAGAGTTACAATCATTTTTCCAAATAAACATTTATTCTATTTTCTCTATTGTATCACCACTGTATAAACAAATTTCATGCATCAACACATAATCCTGTGTAACTAATTTGCGTTGGAATCATAAGACAGAGAGAATTAACGAAGATGAACAGAGCGTAGACATATAACTAATCACTTCCAGACAGAGGAGAATGAGAAACTTCGAGCACAGACAGAGTTCGAACAGAGAGAGCTAACGAGAAGCGCAGAGCGAAGATATACAAATATATCACATCCAGGCAAAGGCAGACGAGAAATTCATGAACGCCAACAAACTTTTCAGGTAACCCGAAAACAAACCCTCACATTATTTATGAACAGAGCAAACGATGATATGTAACAAAAATATTATGGTATTGTATCATTTCACGAAACTGTTGTAA
The DNA here is from genome assembly GCA_000404065.3 of Pinus taeda. Lineage (NCBI taxonomy): Eukaryota > Viridiplantae > Streptophyta > Pinopsida > Pinales > Pinaceae > Pinus > Pinus taeda. The sequence continues at coordinate 20,743 of APFE030827144.1, read as the reverse complement.
ACAAATATACACAGTCTAGGCGTTCCCCAACAAGAACTTCATTAAAAACCAGAACCTCGAAACTGTGTTTCGAATAAGTGAATAATACAAACAGACAAAACCTAAATAATTGCCATAGCAATGAAGCATCGAATAGAAACATCGTGAATGAGCATTCCATTAATTAAACAGCAAAGCGACAGGACGAGGGTTCGAATCGGTGAATACCCATCTTACAAATTAACCAAATAACGACGTACAGGACGAGGGCTTGAAGCCACCAGAGACCCATCTCACAAAACGAGGGTTTCAACAGCTGAGTATCGTTATTATAGACTAAGGACCGAAGACCAACATGCAGACCCGAAGGAGGGTTACACAGACAACAAAAATACCATTTATTTCACCGCTCAAGTGACGGACTACCAACCAAAACGAAGACTCAGAACCACTAATTAGTTACATGAAACTAATATGGAGAGACCCTACCCGTAGGGAAGAGCTGGAGAACTCGAGTGAGTGCCAGGGACCGTGGAGTGCCTTGAACCACAGAGCCGACTATATGGAGCCACCTGCAACGAAATGAGAGCAGGTTAGAGACATATACAGTCACAAATAATCGTTTAAAACCAAAAACGGATGAAGATTGGAGCATAGAACCTTACCTGAAGCCGAAGAGGCATAACCGAAAACCGAAATAACCAGCATACCCCTGAAGACACAGAGTGAGGATGTCAGGGTAAGAAAAATAAGTTATAAATAAGTTTATCAGAGAATCGAGCTTACCTTGGCAGTGGAACTGGAGTGCGTTAGTCCGGTGGAAACCCTGTCATGAAACAACCCATCAATAAATCAAGCAGGAACGACATCTAACCAGCAGAATCGAGCTAATAAATCAGTAAACCAGAATACAAACCCTGTGCAGAGAAGCGGCGCCTCCATAACCCATTGAAACACTACCTCAAGAGCAACAAGGGGCTGAGAGAACCCACAAAACCAGCATCGAGACCAGAGCGACGGAGGTGAAAGAGCTCCCACAGAGCAGAACCAGAACTCGGCACAGTGAAAAGTGCAAATGACAAATGAGCGGGACAGAGGTTGACCAAAAGGGTAAGGAACTGTATAAAGGAGAACCGACAGCTGGAGGTCGTTAACAGACGAAGCGAGTAGAAACCCTAACCACAAAATATCAGGTGACATACCAGCAATTAAAGTTAGCGGTTGGTAAATTTAAAGCGCCAAGTCTTGTCAACAGTGGACACATTGGGAACCGCGGGAGGCCATCATTAACCAAATAGATTAACCTGAGAAACATCATTGTAACTATTTAATGTAGGGTTTATTCATGGAATAGGTTTAGAGTTTTTGGAAAAGCTAGGGTGCATTTTGGTGAATAAAAATATATATTTTAAACACTAGCAATTTTTAAGCATTCAAGATGTTTGAGGGCTTATATATATTTTTATCACGGGTTTAAACAAACTTTTAATCCAGCTCATGTGTAACCTAAACAAACTCTCAATAGAACTGGATTGAGTCTCTATTTGGCATTATAATGTGCAGTGGTCTCACTTTTGTAGAACACCACCCAAAGAAGTGTTCCACCAAGGTGTTTACCTACTTGATTGACTTATTTGGGGCTGGATGGAGCAATGACCCATCAACATCTCTGAAGTTGAAACCAAACACTATCTATAAGCCAAAGTAAGTTTCTTATCATATATTTTCTTGCAAAAGAAATAAATTAATTTGAGATGAAATTCCACTATACAAAAACAATTAAAACCACAAGGAGAAAACCTTTGAAAGAAAAACAACCAAAAAACCATTAAGAAAACATCTGAAAACCAAAATAAAATCCTAGAAAACAACAAAAGAACCCCAAATTATTTTAGTTATTTTTAGTTTATTATATTCATTGAATAAGTTTTCAATAATTACAATGGTAGCATATTTATTACCATTTTGTTTCTAAATTTGGATTGTAAAACTTTTTTCCCTAACTATTTTATGTTTTGAAATTTTTCTTAGAAATTTAGTTAAACAAATTTTCAAAATATTTAGTTTTTTTTGTTATTTAAAATGTATTCTAAATTTCAAAGAAATTTTACAAAAAAATTGTCAAAATAACTTTAAAATATAAAATTGCCTCAACAAAAACCAATAAATAAACAAACTATAAAAGTTAATATTAACATAACTAATATAATTGCTAAATAAAATTATATTTATCACAAATAAGAATTTCTTATATATTTTAACAGTTTAGTTTATTTATATTTAACTATTTTAATAAGAAAATATAGTAGGATTTAGGTTTTTAAATTAATCTACTTAAACAAAATATTACTCTTAAATTCTAAAAATAAAAAAGCTTTAGTTATTTAATTAAATTTTTGATTAACAATAATTATTATATATATAACTCATTGATAACAACACAAAATTATAGTATAATTTAAAGCTGATATAGTATAATTATATAACATAATTAATAACATTATTCAAATATATATAAATTCATTAACACGTAACATAATTTATAAGGAAATTTATAAAAACTATAATATATCATACTTGATATAATATTTGTATAAAAAAACATGCACATATCATTTAAAATAACTTAAATGGTAGCACATAAACATATCATATATATAACATGGCACAAAACATGTATATAGAAAGTCACATAACTATATATTATAACAATATATAACCTATCATTCATATATATAACATCATTATAAACTATTATGCATTATATATAACATAATATTATAGCTATAACAATTAACATATAATTATGTATTGAAATTTCAAAAATGTATTATTCATTTATATATTAAATCCAATATGGAAAACTCATTTAAAGTGAAAAAAAAAAAACATTTTGACTCTTTTTAATTTATATTATATTGTTTCATTATGTAGTGTGTTGTATCAATAACATTATTTTCATGTGCTTATAATTAGTTTTTTTGTGTGTCAAGTCAAATATTATAAGAAATTAAAGTCTATTAGAGTATTTGGTTGGTATAAAATTTTATTAGTTTTTTAAACAAGTTTATTTCAATCTTTTACATATATATTTGTTGTATGAATAAAATGCAATATTTCAAAATGGGAAAAAGTGTGTAATTATATTTGGTCACTCATTTTGATTGTGTTTACATGGAACTCAATATTTCTGTTGCTAAATTATAAAAAAATGGACTTTAAAGTTTAGGACTTCATGCTAGATTATTCTACTTGAGTTTACAAATTATCTTGTCAATGTTTTTTCTAAGTCAACATATTTTTCTTGGATTATTTTATATGTATCGTATGCGATAGTACAATAGTTTAGTCAACATTTTTTTTATATTATTTTATATGTATTAAATATGAATTATTTTTAATATGCAGAGCCATCATCAAAGTGTCGGGGGTCTACTATAAATAGTGAGGCTCATGATAGGTCACGTAGTCTAATGAGAGTGTATGTTCCATTCATGGATCTTGGCTTTTGCACTAGCCATATTGTGAGAGGCAATGTTTCTATTTCTATTGATAATTATATTACACATAGTGGATCATCTTCACTTGCTATATGTGCATATTTAAATCCTCTTTAAACTTTGTGTGTTTATATCCTGAAATTGGTTTTAATTTTTTTAAATTGCCTTCAACTAATGTGTTTGAATTTAATGTACATGTTATTATGCTTATGTCTTGTTATGTATGTGTTAAATTATGTTTATGATTTGTAAACCCTTAGTAGGAGGAAGATGAGGTTCGCAATGCAGCATCCATCCATTCATGGCATGATGCTACAAATAGGATCACACTAGAGGATGTTACAACCCGACATACATGGATTACACGAGAGGTGTGTAAAATAACTACAAGTTCACCTACTAGGCATAGCTTTTCTTTGATGTTGGATACCATTGACAGGTTGATCGATGCATAATGGAGTGTGGGCCCACAAAGTCACCTAGTACATTCCATACAAAGGATTATGAGGTAGGAAGTTAGAAGCCCACATGATTAACATTTGGTGAAAGAGGCCACTAAGAACGTTCATGTTCATGGGGAGTTGTTCAACATCCTTCTAGAGCATATTTCTATACATCGAGGTCTGATTCCACTAAGATATTTTAATAATATTGATGCAACCACTTTTATTTATGATCGATTATTTGGAGCCTAAGGTGAACTCCCCCACCATGAAGAGGTCCCATTTACTACCTTTCTTCATATACATGTATGTGTCGTGACCTCTATTGGAATTATGATGCATGTGTTGTACTTGATGGAAACCCACTTGTAGTAGAACAAATCACTTGTATATTGTAACTAGATGAATCTAAACGAGAGATAGCATATGTGACAGAATGCATGGAACTTGTGTTTACACATGTGACAAAATGCAGGGTAGTTCAAAAGAATCATTTCAAAAGTAATATGGCAAATTATAGTGTAATAGGTCTATTCAGAGAACAGGGCATTAGCATAGAAGAACAAGAAGATGGAAATAAGGTCTACTCATCACAGTAAAGAAGGTAAAGGGAAAGGTTGATGTAAAGCAGTTTAAGAAGTATATGGAGGTCCACTTAGTCAAAAGAGCATATACATGTTGGTCCACAGAACGAAAAGAGTGTATACATATACACGCACTTCCATAAGAGGAAAAGCGCTTATATGTTGGAAAACCAAGGTTTTTGTCCAAGGTATTTTGGTCCAAGGTATTGGTCCAAGGTATTTGGTCCGAGGTATTTGGTTCGAAGTGTTGACCCTAGGTATTTGGTCCAACGTATTGATCCTAAGTGGTTTTTCTCTGAGGTATTGACAAAGGATCTAAATATATAAGGAGGAGGAGGTCAAAGGGCTAAGTGCACAAGGAATGAATATCTTATTAAGTGTTAGATCAAAAGAAAATATTCATGTTATGGGTTTTTGATGCTTTTCTCGATCTGAGCTTACTATACACCTAAGTGTTTGATGATGGATGAGATCTAATGATGGATTGAGATCATAACAACTTACCATTATCAAATCTAATAATGGATGGGCTAGATCTGATTGCTAACATATGTTTTATCCTTTATAAGTGATGATCTGGGTATGTCTAAAGTTGGGAGTTGTAGCAAAGTTATAAGTAAGTATTTGCAGATCTATACGCTGGTTCACTTTGGTGAAGATGCATATACACGGTAGTCCTGCTCTTCCAAGTAGCGTATGCAAAAGAAAAGCTTGATTTTCAAGGAAAAATGATGTATCAAATCAGTGATGTTGTTTTATTTTTGTATGTCAATGAATTCTTCCTAGATTTGAATGTAAAACTCAATGCATAAGGAGGTTGGCATTTGATTGATTGATTTTATAAGTGAGAAGAAATGATCTCTATTGTTTCCTATGTAAGTCTCTATAATTTGATAGTAGATGTTCAGTATATTTCTAGTTGGTACATATTTGATTCAAAAGTTTATATTTGCAGTAGTTTTGAAGGTATACCCAGGTTTTATTAATGGAAGTAGCGTAAACACGTAGTTTGGGTTCAGCCAAGTAGCATTTACATTTCGATACAGGGCTTTTGAGGTTACAGCTTGATCTAAATGATGATGCATAGTTCTGGGTTCAAATCTGTATACTAGCTACAGTGGTCTATCCATTCGAGTTGATTGGTTGAATTTGATTAAGTTTCAATGAATTGTTGATTTAGTTGTGTCATAGGTTCAGTGATGGTTTGATTTATTTGTTCAATGATTGTTTTATGTCAGAGGTTTCACTGATTGATTCATTGAGAGATTGATGATTGAGTGTGAGTGATTGATTGATTTAGTTGTGGTTGATTCAAAGAGTGATGATTGAGTTTTAGTGATTAGTTGGTACAGATGTATTTTATGGTTGTATTACAATTATGATTTTGAGCTTCAATGTTGTTGATGGGTCGAGTATGAAAATTGGATGAAACATGGCCTTCAAATTGTGGTGTTGTGTTCCAAGAGTATCCACTCTAAAAATTTATGAAACGTGGTCCCTCAAGGAAGAGAGAAGTTTGTAGCCTTATGTAGGCCAGCACCTACATACTGGTAGAAATATCAGCTAGTACAAGATCCAAGGAGTTGGAGCTCCCTTCCAACATTAGCTAGAAAATGAGTGAATGTTGGAGACTTTTGTAGGTCGATGCCTATGTACTAGTAAATGGATCGACTAGTACAAGAGCTAGGGGGTTGTAGCTCCCTTCCAGTAGAAGCTGGAGAATGAGAGAAGGTTTTTTCCTTCTGCAGGTGTTTTCCTGCATACTAGTATGAGTCTACACCACTACAAGATTGTAAACAAGTTTTTCTTATATTAAAAGAAGATAGCAGTAAGTGGCTTTTGTCCTGCATTAGGTTTCCACCTTAAATCGGGGTGTTCATGTGTGTTTCTTATGTGTGATTGTGTTTTATGTTATTACTACACATGGTTACTGTTTATATAGTTAATGAAGTACTAATGCACTAATTAAAGACCAACATATGATGAATTACCTGAATCATAACTTTGTTGGATATGTGTGGGTTTCCTTAAATACAATTGCATGTACATGTGAGTTACCTTCATTGAAGTATCATATATAAATGAAAGTATGAAAAGAAAAAGTTATTGATATGACTAATACTGATTCACCCCCCCTCTTAGTGTTATTTCCAACAATTGGTATCAGAGTAGGTCCTTTGGCAGAAGCTTGATCGCTTGAAGGTGATCCGTAGTAACAATGGGAAAGAAACTAAAGAAGAAATCACCTCAAAAGAAGAAGACATCTCAAAGGAATTGTGACAATGGGAGAGATGATAGGCCTTTATGTAGAAGCAACTCTTAAGATTCAGAATGACCTTAGAATGAAGATGAACAAGAAAAAGAACTATTAGTTATGAATTTGTTGTCCTCTGGTGATACATTTCTCTGTTCATTAGAAGATAATGAAAGTGACAATGAAACAACTGAATTTTCTTTTATGGGTGAAAGAGAAAGAAATCAAATAGAGGCAGAATTTAAAAATCTCAGAGGCACAATTAGAGATCAACAAGATCTATTGGAAAAAAGCGAGTGCACCTTCAGAGAAGAAGTTACCAGATTAAAAGCTCACTTGGAGGAAGGAAACAAAGTAAGGAAGCAGTACAAGGAAAGGAAGGTCAATGTCAAAATCTATAGGATGAAGTGACATCATTAAGAAATGAAGTAATTGAAAAAAGTACAACAATCAATAGACTTAAAAATAGATCTAGTTGCTACGAAAGTCTTGAAGCCAAGATCGTCTCTCTAAAAGAAGATCTTGAAAAATCAAATAAGCAGAATGAGAAACTACCTCAAGCAGATGAAGAACAAGAAAATGAGATTCTCAAATTAATGCAATAGGTTGAAGAAGGAAGAAAGGTTGAAGAAATATTGAAGAATCAATATCTGAAAAGGAAGAGCAATATGAGGTTGAGGTAAATATCCTAAAAGGTAAATTATACGAAAAGGATAAATTGTTACGATTTCAAGACAATACTAAAATTTTAGATAATAATCTTAGTATTTCAAGGTCTCCTATCATAAAAAATGGTCTTATTTTTCATGAATCTATTGAAGGTGAAACTAGCTCACAAGGTGAGGAAAGGAACTGTAATGCAAAATCTGAAATGCTCAACAAGGAGATGAGAGGTCAACCCCAGCAACAACCAAGGAATGAAAATCTTTAAAGAAAATCTTTTACTCCTAACTATGGAAGTGATAGTCGATTGTTTCCTCCGATGAATAATGTTGAATCTTTTATATGTCATAATTTTGGACATGTTGCAATGAGATGCAGAAGTAGAATGGTTCAAGACCATCATACAGAAAGATCATGAGCTGCCAGGTACTTTAATGGATATTGTTTTTATTGCAATATGTTTGGTCACAAAGCCATTAACTGTTATAGAAGAAATATGAAACATGTAATATGTTATGCATGTAACAAGTTTGGACATATAGCAAAGGAATGCAGGAGCAAACTTCAGGCACCATACCAAAAGGAGAACGCATCATCACACTCAAAGATATGGAAGAAGAAGGAAGTACAATCAGAAAGAGGTGGCACATAACAGTATACAGACATAACGGACTCAGGGGGAGCTAAACGTGTGAAACTTCAGTGTCCTAAATCTCATACGCAAGTTTCATGAAGACAAGTTGGATATATATGTGAGTCATAAGCTTCACGGTCGTGTATATGCTGATTTAATGAAGAAGCAGTGGGAGGGACTCAGAAAAATGGTTTGATATGATTCAAACAATTATCAATTATCTTTTCTGTCTTGATGTTTGATGAATATAGTATGTGGATGTTATTTGGAATTTCTTTTTTATCCTCATAAGTTGTTGATGACTTGATGTATATCTGATTCATGATGATTCCTTGATATTTCTTACTGATATATGCAATGATCAGATTTGACAATGAATAGGTGGCACATGTTCAGGGGGAGAATATGTTATGCTTCTAATAATGCATTGTTGGCATTATGTTTAGAAGTCTTTGGTACCTAATGATTCTTATCAATGGTGATGATGCTTATTTGGCTAAAGTGTTTAAATGATACATCATGCTATTTTACGGTTATGAGTTGCCCATGAAGAAATCTCAGATGATACTTGTATTGCTTGGGGTTACATAGTTGTTATTCAGATCAAATTTATGGATGATTGTTGATGACTTTTTTTGATGCATATAGTACATATATATTGCTTACATGGTGATCTTCCTAAGGACAAGGAGAAGTACAAAGCTTGAGTACACAACTTTATTATTTGATGATGAGCCACTCATTTCTTTTATGTTGGTGTCATAATTCCTTCAAAGATGCATAAAGTTCATATGGTGTAGTTATGATGTAGGGTTCTTATAGTTCTCGGCTCTTGCATGGTTTTTGTTGTTGATGGTATCAAGAAATATTGAAAAATGACCATGAGCTCATGGTTTTCTAGATACATAGTTGATGGATACACATTATATTGGATACATGGATGATTACTTAAGTTTCATATTGAAAAATATCATTGGTTGGCCAAGAGAATGGTGTTATTGCAGGTCTCATGAAGACATAGGTATTTAAACACATGGATATTCGGAGACATGGCTTACTTAGTCACATAATGATGATAACTTCTTACCTTATGATCATTGGTTGATGCTTATCATATGTGAAATGTTTCTTAGTGATGATACATGGTTGATATATTGAGGGTTCTTGTGGAAAGATCATGTAGTTCTTGATGATGATGCTATGATCATAGATGATGACTATGGTGTTTTCACATACATATGATATGATTTGTGTTACTACTTTGAGATATGACATATGCTTAGTTGATTCATGGAAGATTTTGATAAGGATCTTCCAACTAAGGAAACAGAGCAAGTTGATCTTGATGAGATTAAGAGGATGAGTAGATATATATATAGATATATATATCTATATATATATATATATATATATATATATATATATTATATATATATATATTATATATATATATATATATATAGCATAGGTTGTGATAGGTTGATGATAGTTACATTGTCATATCTTGGGAACTAATGATGGACACATACAGGTTGCTCATATATTCACTAAACCACTACCCAGAGAAACATTTGAATATCTCAGACAAAATTTGGGAGTAGTTGTTGCATCATCCTTCTATTAAATATAGTTTTTCAAAGGAAGGTTACTATACATTAGTTTCATGAAGTATAGTTGCGTATACATGTAGGTTTTTGTGGCTGAAGAAGCATATATGCTTTTTTGATGAGAAAAAATATGGGTGAGACTCTGATATGGGCGTTGTGTCTAATGTTGATTAATATAGTCTTACGATATCTTCTTTTCATTACTTTTTATTTGACTAGCAAAGATGCCTTGATGAATGTCTTGTTTACAATGCACAGGTATCACAGGTTTGGGGGGAGCATTAGCCTTCACTTGCATTCTGCATTGTTGGCGTTATGGTTGTTGAGTCTAGCTATGGCTTCAGCTATTTATATCATTTGTTTCTTAAGTTATGTAAAAGTCTACAGTGTGATATGACTTCTCATACATTTGAATGAGTCCTATTGGACAAGTGATGTAATTTGTATCCCCACTTTGCATGGGATGGATGATGTAATATTTATTGTACTTATGTCATGTATAAACAATTGGTATATCCCCACTTGGTTGGGTGGATGAGTCAAATTTGGTATATTCCCATTTGACTGGGAGATTGTTGTATGTATGAGTCATTGGTGATAGGAAGGTCAAAATCACATAGTTGAGTTATAGAGTCATGTTATTCTTTTCAAAAATATTTTGTAGACTTTGCATGTGCTCAAGGGGAGCATGGACAGTTTAGTGCTTCATATCATGTATAAAGGGGGAGCTTAATCATATAATTCAGCATGTGCCTAGGGGGAGCATGATCAATATTCAGCGGTTCAAATATGAAAGTATTAATTTTGGTCAACCCTTTGCCATTGATATGAATTGGGGAGAATATCTTGGTCTGCCCTTTTCCCTTGATGTCAAAGCGGGAGAGTATTTTGGTGTTGCTTGTTATCTCTAACAATTTCTACATCTTGCAGTAATCAACACCAACATGGTTGCCATCACGTCCAAAGGGGGAGATTGTTGGCATTATGATGCATGTGCTATACTTGATGGCAACCCACTTGTAGCAGAAAAACTCACTTGTATATGGTAACTAGGTGAATCTACATAACTAGATGAATCTATAGGAGAGATATCAGATGTAATCATTTGACCCATTCAGCTAGAGGCAACCATTTGACCCATTGTGTCTATTTATCAGATGCAAAGCAACGAATATATCCTTCCAATCATTTTTTTACTATCTCAATTTTCCCATCAGGTTGAGGATGATAAGATGAGATATGAGCTAACTAAGTACTAAGACAAGAAAATAATTTTGTCCAAAAATTTCCAATGAAAATGGGATCTCCGTCACTTACAATAATCTTTGTATTTCCATGTAGCTTTTTAAATTCTTCCATAAATGTAGTAGAATCTGTACTGGCTTTAAATGGATGTGATAATGCACAAAAGTGTGCATACATGGTAAGTCTGTCAACTACCACCATTATGACACTCTTTCCCTCAAACTTGGGTAAACCTGTGATAAAATCCATTGAAACCTTCTCCCAACGTTGGCTTGGAATCAATAAAGGTTGTAATAGACCCGGTGTCTTAATTGTTTCAACTTTATTTTGCTAGCAAACCAAACATTCCGCCACAAACTTTTGAATATCTGATTTAAGGCCCTCCCAAAAAAAATTCCTTCTTAACCTTGTGGTAAGTTTTTAAAAATCCCGAGTGCCCTCATAAGGGAGAAGTGTGAAATTTCATAAGAATCTTTTGTTTTAGCTGGGAATTCTTACAGAGGTATAAGTGATCTTTGTACCATAACAGTATCTAACGTACTAGAATCTTGTTGTAACTTGTGAATAAGTGCCCACACTTCTTCATCATTCTTCCATTCCTCCCTTGCTTTGTTTATCCAATCTGGTTGAATAATAGAAATGGTGCACAACAATGCTTCCACATCCTCATTCTTTCTTGAGCGTGCATCTGCCACCACATTTTGCTTCACTTTTTTGTAGAGGATTTCAATGTCATAACCCAACATCTTTGTGACCCACTTTTGTTGCTCTTCAGAGGATAATATTTGTTCTAAAATGTATTTACCGCTATCATGATCCGTTTTTACCTTGAAGTGTCTTCCCATTAGGTAGGGTCGCCATTTCTTAAGTGCATGGAGTATTGCCAACATTTCCTTCTCATAAATAGCTTTGTGTAAAACCTTTCCCTTAATTGGACGACTTTCAAAAGAAATGGGTCTTTCATCTTGCATTAGAACAACACCAATTTCATTTCCTGAAGCATCACATTCCACAATAAAGGTTTTTGTGAAGTCCAGTGTAGCTAAGACCGATGCTTGGCACATTGCCTCTTTAAGATGTTCAAAGGCCTTTGTTGCTTCCGTAGTCCATGAAAATGCATCTTTCTTCGATAATGTTGTTAGAGGTGCTGCTATTCTTCCATAATTCTTAACAAACTTACGATAATACCCCATCAACCCGAGAAATCCTCACAGATTCTTTATGGATGTGGGGATTTTCCATTCCTTAATGGCTTTAATTTTGCTAGGGTCTACCTTAACTCCTTCATGAGATACAATATGACCCAGATATTCCACCTATTGTACTCCAAAGAAACATTTGGATCTTTTTGCATATAATTGTTTCTCCTCCAATAGTTGTAGCACCCTGTCAACATATTCAACATGATCCTTCCAAGAATTGCTATAGATTAGTATATCATCAAAAAATACTAACACAAATTTTGTAAGGAATGGTTTGAAAATGGAATTCATCAAACCTTGAAATGTTGAAGGTGCATTGGTAAGGCCAAAAGGCATGACCAAAAATTCATAATGACCCTCATGAGTTCTAAATGTTGATTTCGGAATGTCTTCAGTCTTCATTTTGATTTGATGATATCTTGAATGAAGATCCAACTTGGTGAAGTAAATTGATCCATGCAATTCATCCAATAATTCATCAATGACATGAATGG
>APFE030827142.1:17897-43635 GCA_000404065.3 Pinus taeda | reverse complement strand
TCTCCACAATGGTATGATATTGTCCACTTTGGGCCTAAGCCCTCATAGATTTTTTTTTGGACTTACCCCAAAAGGCCTCATACCAATGGAGATATTTGTCCATCCTTATATACCCATGATCCTCCCCACTTCTAGTCAATGTGGGACTTTGGTCGTATACCCAACAAAGACACCAAAGAGGAAATATTTAGAATTACCTTGGGACAACATGAATCCTTGGAAAATTATAAGGAAAGGTTCCAAGTTAGCTACAAAAGGGCTAGATGCACCCTCGACCCTTTCACTTAAGTTATTCCTTCTTAAAGGGATCAGGGAATATATCCTAGAAACCCTAAACATGTTGTTTGGAGGGGACATCTACTAGTTATTTTATGATTATATCAAGACAATTGTAAGAAATCATTCTAGGGCATCTAGAAAGAAGGGTAGGGCTTGTCAAGCTTTGGCCAGTTCATCCTCCTCCAACACATCCATCAAAAGTGAAATTGGTGACATGTTTGACGAATTTAAGAGTGATATGTTTCATACCCTTGCTCTACAAATGGACACTATACAGATGAAAAGGAAGCAAGAGGAAGAAGAAAGATCCTTAGCTATATTTTTCCCTACATGCACCGGGAAGCACCCTGAAAATAAATTTCCATTTAATCTTATAGAGATCTACTAGGTTTGTGAGGAAAACCACTCCACGGACAAGTGTCCTTCTCTACTTGTATTGAAAGTTGTATATTAAGGAACTAAAGGTGTGACTCAACAACTCTTCTATATCAACCAAACAAGGCCGCAAGGACCTCAACCATATTAGTAGGGCATGAAAGGGGCATCCTATTCATATTACAACACCAACCAAAATGCATCCATTCCCCCTTGGTGCCCTCCTACTCATCCTTCATGGTCCACACCTTCTCCCTAGTCTTATCGACCTTAATACCATTCCCAACCTGTCAACCAATCATTTCAGCCACGTGCTCCCCCACAACCTCAGTTGAATACACCATCACAGTGTTGGATGCCCCCATACAACCATTCTCCAGCCTTATTGCCTCCACCTCCATCTCAACCCTAGCTCCTTCATCATGCTCCACCTCAGCAACCTTAGATAACTGTTCAGCCAAATCTGAACCCAAACAACAAGAAAGAATAACAGGTCTATAGTTGAGAGGCATCCTACCCTTCATATGCTATGGAAATTCATGAAATCAACATCAGGTATGGAAGAGTGAATCCAAATAATTAACCTCCGTCTTGAATTGAGGAGCTTGAAGAGGAAAAGGAAGATATTGTTCCTCAAGCCAATCCACCTCCTTTTCCTAAGATACTAATCCATCCTAGCCAGCACACCTCAGAAGAGATTGAACTTCTCGGTGAATTAAAAAACTTGTGTGTTAAATACCACTCCTCCAAGATATCAAGGAATTCCCCATCCTCAACAAGTTAATCAAGGAAAAATGCTTCAAAAATCCTTGGAGGAAAAAGAAATGCACCCCTGCTATAAATGGCATTAGACGGTTGTTCAACTTAATGTTGGGGAGAATGATTTGCCTAAAGTATCTAGACTTTGAAATTCTTGTGGTATATGTCCACATTGACGGCATCATTGTCTCCCATACCTTCATTGATATTGGGGCTACCATCAATTTCATGACTAAGGATACCATGCTTAAACTGAATCCCCAAGAATCATTAAGGAAGACCACAATAGTCTTGCACCTTGCAGACAGATCCACAGTAGTTGCCGAGGGAGTTTTTGAGGATTTGATGATCTCCATTAATTCTCGGGAATACCCTGCTGACTTCTTAGTTATCCAACCTAAGACCAAGTTCAATGGTTATCATCTCATCCTTGGAAGGCCATGGCTAGCCACTGATGATGTTTACATAAGTTGCAGGGCTGGGAATATGACCATTAAAAATGGGTATTTTCCCAAACAATTGGTCTTGTACCCTCCTACTCAACCTTCTCTAGGGCATGAATTACCCTTATGGTTGGAAGAGGAGGAGGAAGATGAAGTATAGCATGCCACATCTTACCCAAGATGTACCCCAGATCCTACTATAGGAGGGGGCAAACTGATGATGACGACCTAATTGATCAAATCCTCTAGAATCATCCCCCCAACACTATCTCTCTTGATGTGTTAGTAAATAAATTTGAGGATAACCCTTGGACTGGTTTGTGCCTAGTTGAATCAAGTCCTACTTATGTCAAGATGGTAGATTGTTTTCCAACTAAAACATTGAAAATCAACCCCTCTCTCTCTGCACAGTGGGAAAAGGAGTTATGTGACATGTTAAGAGAGAATATAGATGCATTTTCCAAGAATTATAAGGAAATGAATGGAGTGCACCCTTCGATGTGTAATCACAACATTTACATCAAGGAAGGTTTCAATTCAGTGCACCAACCTAAGAGGATAATGAACCCAACCCTCAAAGAAATAGTTAAAGAAGAAGTGCAGAAGTTTTTGGATGCAACATTCATTTACCCCATCTCATATAGTGAGTGGGTGTCTCCTATACTTCTAGTCCTAAAGAAGAATGAAAAATGGAGGATCTATGTCGACTAAAGAGAGTTAAACAAAGCCACTAAACAATACCATTTCCCTCTACCTTTCATTGTTCAATTCTTGGATGGTATTGCAAGGAAGAAGTTCTTATCTTTCTTGGATGGATTTGGTGGTTAAAATCAGATCCAAATCAGCCTAGAGGTCCAAGATAAAACCACCTTCACTTGTCCTTGAGGAACCTTTTATTATAGGATCCTTCCTTTTAGATTATGTAATTCCCCTGCCACTTTTCAGAAGGCAGTTTTGAGAATCTTTGCATTGGAATGAACCTATCTCTTACCCTGAGAAGTGTGAGTTTTTAATGAATGCAGGGACTATTCTAGGTCACTCAATATCCTAGGAAGGATTACAAGTGGACCCAAATAAAATTGTTATCATAAAGAGGGTCCCTACTCCTCAAAAGAAGAGGGATGTCAAAATTTTCTTTGGGTTAGCTGGATACTATAAGATATTCATAAAGGACTTCAGCAAAATATCCTCACCTTTTTTTAAACTATTGGCCAAGGACTCTGAATTTTGCTGGTCAGAAAGCTGCCAAGAGGCCCTAGAAACCTTAAAGAACAAGTTGACTACTACACCCATACTCTCAGGGCCAAATTAGACACTTCCTTTCCACATCCATGATGTTGCCTCAGAAAAAGCTATAGGATCATCTCTATGCCATATATATGATAAGTTTCCTTATGACATTTACCTCATTAGCAAAAACTTATCCAAGGCTTAGATTAATTATACTGTTACTGAAAAAGAGCTCCTAGTTATTGCCCATTCCTTGAATAAACTTAGACACTACATCATTGGTTACCAGACCTTTGTACATATTGACCATGGTGTTACTAAATATTTGATGAACAAGCCTGATGTGAATTCTATAATTATTAGATGGTAGCTTTTATTACAATAGTTTGACCTAACTATCATTGATAAACCTAGTAGAGAAAATGTAGTTACAATTTTTTTGTCTAGGCTTGCTTTTCTTGCAGGTGAGGAAGGAATGGTTGATGATCAGCTGCTAGATGAGAATTTATTTACTATTTCAATTCTCTCCCCATGGTTTTCTAACATAGCCAAATACTTAGTGGCTACATAGTCCCCTCCAAATATGTCCTCCAAGGAAAAAGGTAGAATTATAAGAAAGGGCGGCCCATTCACCTAGATTGTGGGCAATCTCTTCAAGCTAGGCCCAAATCAAATTTTGAGGAGTTGTGTCATGGAGGAGAAATTATTTGACATCCTTATGGCCTATCATGATGGGCCTTGTGGAGGTCACTTTGTAGCCAAGAAGACAACCTTCAAGGTACTGCAAGTTGGCTACTACTGCTCCACTCTCCAACAAGATGCAAGAAGATAAACCAGTCGATGTGATTAGTTCCAAAGAATGGGGAAACCTACTCCCTAAGATGAAATTCCTTTGCAACCTCATGTGACTCTTGAGCCATTTAACAAGTGGGGCATGGATTTCATTGGGCCCATCAATCCACCATGAGGGCAGAAAAGTACATAATTGTATGCACCGATTATTTGATAAAGTGGGTTGAGACTAAGGATGTCAAGGTAGAAACAGAAACTAAAATGGTTGAGTTCGTAAGGGAGAATATATTCTATAATTTTGGGTACCCTAGAGAACTAGTCATTGATCAGGGAGCTCAATCATCACACATGACTAAGAATTTGTTGAGGCATCATAAGATCAAACACAAAAAATCCATTTCTTATCATCCTCAAGCCAATGGACAGGTAGAGGGATTAAGAGAGAATTGGAAGGAATTCTCCCCAAGATTGTGAGAAACACTAGGAAATATTCAACTGATAGGCTAGTGGAGGCCACTTTGGCCTATAATACAACCTAGAAGACAACCACTGATTTCACCCCTTATGACTTGGTCTATGGGAAGAAGGCCCTTCTCTCCATTGAGTTTGAGTACAACACTTTGAGAATGCCAGCACAGTTCGATTTGGATGTTACAAATGCACAAGAAGAGAGGCTACTTCAACTCAATGGTTAAGATGAATTCGGGATGTAGGCCCTCCTACACACTAAAGTTGTTCAAGTACAGAGAAAGGTTTGACATCACAAAAACATCAAGGACAAGGTTTTTCAAGAAGGACATTGGCTCTCCTATATGACTCCAGGTTCAGGGATTTCAAAGGAAAATTGAATGTTGGTACCATATCTGATAGAAAAGTGCCATGAGAATGGGGCTGTCAAATAAGGACCATTAGTGAGGAAGGTGTCCCCTTGCTTGTCAATGGATACATATTGAAAGCCTACAAAAGAACTTTCTCTAGGGAAGAGTTCATCAGAACCATTATTAAGGAAGTGAATGTGCCTGGAAGTGTCTTAGCTTCCAATTGACCAAATTCTCGAAGACTATTTTAATTTTGGAAAAAAAATGAAAAAAAGAAAAGAAAAATCAATAACGGACCTATGTGAAAACCTCTATGAGGCACCTTAGGCCATTTTTTGGGTTGAAAACCTCCTTGAGGTGGGCCAAGAGTGAAAAAAAGGAAAATAAAAAGATCCCTGGGTGAAAACCTCCCTTAAGGGGCCTAGATAGGAAAACTTAAAAACCTCCTTTGAGGCGACTTGTGTCTTTGAAAAAAAAAAAGAGAGAGAAGAAAGAAAAAAACAAAATACCATGGCAGGGACCTCAAACCTACCCATTAATAAAAATCTATGATATTTGCAAGTTTCTAAAGGTAACAACGGACTCAAAGTTCAAGGGACAACAAACCAAGAATCACCCTATTCTTCCTCCATTCAATTCATATCCTCCATGCCTACTATGTCTCCATCATCCATCCTCACTTCCAGGCATCAAAAACCAATTTTTATGTAGTTTTCTAACCTCTACAGGGTTTCCTATAGTTACTACAAGAAGATCATGTAGTGCTACAGGATGTCCTGAAAGACTACAGGGATGAAGCAATGATTGGAAAATGATGATTCAGGCCTATGTTAGGTTGAAAAATGGAACCATACACCTCACCACCTCTCACCCAACACCATATCATGACCATACCAACCTCTGTGTCCATCAAAAACCACTTAGAAAAATGAAAAAAAACACACAAAAAAAAGAAAAAGAAAAAGAGATTCAAAGGGACATGCCATGATTGGCCTCACTCACCTACTGCTCCATCTCCTCCATTGCCATCCTTCCACTCCTACATCACCACCCATCCCTCCTCCAAGTGAAAAAAAAAAAGAGCAACAAATGATGAAAAAGGCAGCTACAGGATTTTGTGTAGTAACTAGAGGAAACCTTGTAGCAGCCTGTGTTATAACAACAATAGTTTCTCCATGCATTATGCTTCACCATCCATCCAAGTCAAGAGCTCCAACATCCCTGCAGATATTATGACTCGCATCCAAAGCTGAGCTGTAGCAGTAGAGACCAAGCATCTGCACACAACAAAAAAGAAGACGACTACATCATCTAGAAGAAATCAACAAAAAAGTGACCAAGGAAAAGAACTTACCAGAATAAAAGGAAGCACAACAAAGTCACCCTCTAGCATGCATCCACCAAGAGAAGGAAGGCACAAGAATGTCACCTCATCCAAATTCTTCCCTAAGTAGAATATGATAAAGGTGTAGGAGTATGAAAAAGTTTGATTTTATAAGCTAGAGGTGGTCAATTAACCTTGCCACCCACAGCTTGAAAACAAAAATTGAACTCCTAGTCAACATGCCATGTTGCAATGTCACATCAAGGATAATGAGTCGAAAATGTGGTTGATTTAAGTTGTGTGAGAGTGGGTGGTGATTATGAGGGGAGGTTTCATGATAACCAATGGTGGGCTAATGGTCCCAAAGAGGAAATCTTGTACACTACTAGCCAATGTAGCGCTCTAAGGAATCGACCATAAATAGAAAAAATTCCCAAACTCTCATGCACCATCTGTTCATTTCATGATAAGAGAAGACCAAGACGACCTTCAAGATCCATCAAGAAAGCAAACATGTTTTAGCCACCCTATAAGAAATTGAACTACAAGAAATGGGGGGAGCTATAGGAAGCATTTGAAATTCACAGAGAACTCTGTAAGGGGGTGCCTAGGGTCTAATTGTTTAACAATTCTTCTGATCCAAAGCATCACAATGAAAGGTAGGTGGTCCATATCTCCTGCATTTTGAATTGATAGCTAGGAAAAGGAAAAATTATAATTTTTCGAAGTGATTATTGTGGGCACGAGGTTTTAGACAAATTGTGTGACTTAAAAATTGTGTGGAGATAAGAAAAAAGATTTCAGCCATCCACAAATGTTCTAAACTCTCATGCACCCTAGAAACACTAAGGATATCCTACCAAACTTCCTATAGTCAGCTAACCAGAAAAGAGACATGACAGGTGGATTTAATAGAAGGGAACCCACAGATACATTCAGGATACACCTACATCCCCTTGTGGTAGAAATATTTAGAAGGAATAATTGGTTTGGATTCCTTGAGCTGCTCAGAGGGTATGATGATGATTTAGCTCAATAAGTTTCCATGGAACTCCACCTTGAGGCTAGAACCAGTGTTACTACGATGGTAAGAGGACTGCCAATTACAATTACTCCTTAGGTAATTAGCATAATCATGAAACTTCCTCAAGGGATGATATGGAGAAAAGAAGATAAGGCTACAAGAACTTTTCGAAAGAAAAACTTCTTCTTAATGGATGAAGAGCCAACTGAGGGAAAAAATGGAATAAGAAGGGAAATCAATCCCTATCCTTGAAATGAGGTGAGCTATAATATTCTCAAATATATCTCTTGTGAAGGGAGGTTCAGTATAATCTATGGCTACCAATTTAGACTCCTCCATGAGTTGAGATTTGGAGACGAGATACCCATTTACAAAAAACTTATTTTACCCTACTTCTTTCTACAACCAATAATAGACATGAGCCTAAATGTTCAAGAGGGAAAACATCAACAATTGGTACACCATGGACTTATTAAGCTAATACTAGAGGATTCCTTGAGCTAGGTAAGAATCCCTATTCAATGGTACACATTTAGAGACATGGAAAAAGAGGTTGTGATTGAAATACAAGCCCTTGAATATGATAGGGACAATACCTCTAATGGTGAAGAGAAGGAAAAATAAGATGAATAAGAGCCAGAGGAAGAAGAGGAGGTAGAAATAGATAAAATAGAGGAAGAGGAAACAAAAGAAGTAGAAGGAGAAGAGAAAAGTGAGGAGGAAGAACAAAAGGAAAAATCAAGCCTCGAGAAACATACCAAGGAAGGGGAGGAATCACCAAGGTTGTCTCCTGAACCCACTGAGAAGGAGGCAACTTTTGCCTTGACTGCCCTAAGCACACCTATCATTTTGAAAGGGAAAAGACAGAGGCAGACTTCCCTCTACTTCAAAAAAGGAGGAGCACCGGTATCAAATAAGTGAAACCACAAACACCCACCAAGACTCCAATCATAATTGAGGATTCACCAGAAAAGAAACAAAATCTAGTTTCCCTTGAAATAAAAGGTGAAGAGGGCACATCAAAACATGCTTCCCAAAAGTCTCCCATCACCTATGTTAGGAATCTTGTCATGAGGTTAGCATCAACAAAGCAAGGAAAGGCACCTTTGAACCCATTTCAGAGAGGAAAAATCTTTATATAGGATCCTCAGACAATCCTACAGGAAAATATATCAGCACTATAGGAAACACAGAAAAAGGTATAGGAATGACATTAGGGACAAAGGGAAGGAAAGGAAGCAACAACACAAGTGCAAGAGGGGGCCACTTCTCCAAAGAAATTTAAGGGAGAGCTCCAAGAGTTGCAAGAGCCTAGCCCACAACCCAATCTGATCTCTTATTACAGATTCATTAAGGGAGCCAGAGTAATACCACAGAAATTTTCCATCCCTCTCTTCTTTGATCTTGAGAAAGAGAGAGGAAGGAGACATCCATGGATGCAAATTTCCAAATCAAAGAAAGTAGAGGATATGGGCCATATGGAAGAGAAACTCCTAGATATGGGCATAGAGTTGAGTAAGATAAGATAAAGGGAACAAATGAGATCTAAACTAGAGGCAGAAAACACATGGCTAAGGAGGTAGTTACAGGGAAAAGAGAGCTTATTGGCCACCATGGCAAGCCTTTCCAGTCTAGGATGCCACCAAAATCACATGCCTTGTACCTCAAATATAAATGGCTGCAATTTCAAATCAAGACACTAACACAGGAGGCAATTATGGCTTTCCAAGACCATAGGTAGTTCATTGGACTATGTGACAAGAGCACCCTAGAGGATAAGGACAAGATATCTGAATTCTACTTGCACAAATTGATGTTAATAGACTTGAATGTGTGGGACCCCAATGCAAAGTTGGGGGACTTACAACTAATGTCCCTTACATTGTGGATGATTCATGAGGAGGCCAGGGATAAGGAGGTGAAGAGGATGTTGGAAAGAGAAGAAATGGAGCCCCTTTACATCAAGGAAGAAACGATAAATTCAGTGGTTATCATTAGCACGAACAATATCATCGCCAATGATCCCCAACTTACACCAAGATACCTAGCTATACAACAACAAGAAATCACACATTTTGAGAACACCTTAAGATTTCTATGGAATGAAAGCCAGAAAGCATGCCAGAGGAGATGGAGCACCCTACTGCATAGCATAAGGATCAGAGAGTATCATTCCCCTAAGAGGATGAGAGATGCACTAGAAAGGACCCCACTATATAAGAATGCGATGTAGAGACCCAAAATCAATTGGATTGGTTTGAAACTAAGTCCACCCTTACTACTGGGTATGCTAGAAGGTATAAAGGAGGAAGAGGAAAGAATGCAGTGGGATGAAATAGAGAAATATGTCTAGTTTTATCCACAAGATGAAACTACATCAACAGAGGCATGGGATGTTAGAGAGTCCACAAGAGCTAAGAAAGATATGGACATATACTAAGTTTCTCAAAGGATGAGCAACACTTTTAGTAGGGGGTGATGATGAGGCTCATCAATAGGTAAATTATATGGGACTTAATGCCACTCTCCAGCTTATTTAAATCAACTTTTCTCACATTTCTTTACGTATTTTATTATATTTTTCTTAGTGAGAAGGGTAAAGGTGAGATGTTATATCATGTGGTATAATGTCCATTAATTACAATGTTTGGAGTAGTTTTGGGCTAATTTAAGTGCAGGAACTCAAAGTAGACAAGCAAGATGGATTTTAGGAGATTTGGTCTCCCTCCTTAACTCCTCAATCACTTGAATATTCCTCCACCAGATCTCATCAACTCAGAGTTACAAGCAGCCAAGCCAGTGATAGTTGAAGACAAGTCAATCTCAAGTTTGAGAGCCAAGCCTCCCTAATTTTTAGGAAGTTGTTGGTAGCTTCATTTGTATAAATAGGCTTAGGACCTCCTTAGGATTCAAATTTTTATTGTATCCAAGAGGCAAGTTTGAGCTAAGATATTGAGGTTGTTATTCTCATGTTATTTTTGACATTTTTATGATAATGAAAAGGTTTTCTTTGACCCAACATTGAGTTGACTCAGAGGGATGAATCTCTTGGGCTAGGGCCCAACCCTCGCAGCAGAGGTTCCCCTTTTTGTACATGTATTCCTAAGATTAGAATCATAGATTAGTTGTTGAATTTATCTATGCTCTGTTTAAATTACAAGTATTTGAATGAATTTGGTTAGTTTTTCTTCCATTAGTTCGAGAAGTAGATCAGTGTCACAGTAGTGAAATAAAATACTTCAGAAAATATTGTAACAGTGGCCTCTTCCTCATCTCCCTCATGGGACCATGGTTTGAGGGCCCCACTCTCACAGCCCCAAAACATATTTATCTTTTGGTCATTGCATAGCTTAGGATTTGTTGTTGAGTAGATGATTGTTTATGATTTCTTAGAACCATCTCCAATTGTCATTTCGGTTTCTTGAGTTTGTTGTAGATTAGAAAGCATTACATTCCATAAATTTAAGCCATTTGACATCAATAAATCGTTTTCTCAAATTCAACACATCTTTTCCACATTTACATAAAGTTGTGCATGAATGAAGAAAAGAATATGTTTTTTTCCATGAGTTTCTTATCTACAGGGAGGAACTCATTCCACCAACCTCATCCAAGTCCTCTCTACCTATTGCCCAATCCTACCAATCACTAATTCAGATTTCTATTTTGTAGCCATCGTGGATAGCCACCTTCAATAAATCCAACCATCCTGAAGAGTTGGGTTGATCCTTGGGTAGTGTGCACCTTCCCCATACCTTATTCCATCATCATACATCCTCCTAGCACTTCCTTTCACCTTCTCTACATCCCTACAAATTTCAGCTAAGTTTCCTGTAGTAAACCAGGACATCCTGTAGTAACTATAGGAAATCATGTAGCAAATATAGTGTTGGATACCTATACCAATAGGTTTCATATTTCATGATTGGCAAATTCAAATGCCAAATATGCTCTGCTTTGCTGATGCGGAGATCCCATATTTCCAAGACAAGGCAAGGTGTGTACATGCCTTCATGTTTACTAAATTTTGATGGATGGTCCAACAGTCTAATCTGGATCATGCCATGTTTCAATTTTCTGTTGTAGAGTACAGAAAGAAGTTTGTCGAAACGGTTTAATCTTGGCAGACCAATAGTTAGGCAGAGAAGCTAAGGTTCCCAATTGCTTAATCTGGGGCCTTGGAAGCAATAAGGGTAGTGTTAGATAGGCAATCAAAAGAAAAAGCCAATGAAAAAGAAAAGGCACATAAGGGGTTGCAAGTCCAAGTGCACCCTCCAAGAAGAGACAAAAAAAAAAATGTTAGGCAAGTAGATGGGTAGGTAGATGGGGTTGCAAAAGCGGTATTCCTTTCAAACTGAATCTTGCTGGTCAATATAAGGAAATCAACACAATGGAGCATGTATAACTTCCCTTTTTCCTTGTTTTGCACTCATTACTAACATCCCTAAACCAGTTGTGTTTGTGAAAGAATTCAAGGTTTTATGTTGGTTTTGGTTTCCTTTAAGAGCCACATTTCTTGTGCAAAATTCTTTTCATTTTGATCTACTCCCTCAGCTAAGTTGTTTTCAAATAAACTTAGTGATATCACTCCTCATTCACCCTCTTCCTCCATATTAACCCTTAACCTCTATTATCTAATTCCCTATGTCACCCTTTCCCTACTGTTATAACACCATGGTGTATAAACCCCAAGCATTCTATAAATATCCCCCCCTTGGCATTATAGCCATATGTTCACCACTAGGGAATCAAATTGACATCTGGTCAGTTTGAGAACCCAAGCCTTACCTCTTCTTCTCATTCAGAACTCATTTACCTATTCAACCCTTCATTTTTCCTAAGAAACCTTGGAAAAACCCATTTGCACCCTTAAACCCGCTCAAAAGGCAGAAATACGTTGAAAACCCACTTTTCTTCCTTATCCTAAGTTTTTGAAGCTATGCGCAATTTTACAAGGAAATACATTGAAAAAACCCATTTTCCGACTTATCCAAAGTTTTAACGCCTTGCACGATTTTATAAAAGAAAACCTTGGAAAACCATACAAACCCGTTAATATTTCTAAGGGTCCCGCCGGGCACAAATCCTGTGAAAAATTATTTTTTATTACCCGCCCGACGCTATATCGTCCGGAAAATTCATCAACTCGTCGACCATCCGATTGGGCGCTTTTCATCCAATGGCTCACGTGGATATCGAACCGGCCCCGACGTCCGAAAGATAACGTCCGATATCTGTCAGAGGGTGACGTCAGGCCTCGGCTACGCATCGCCCCCACAGCGTATCGGAGCCTCCTCTGACAACTCCACTTCCGTATCATAAGCGGTGCGATACGATACTGCCTGCGATTTCCGGTTTCCACTAAACCGCCTGCCAGCGTCACTGCCAGCGTCGCTGCTACGTCATCGCTGCGTCCACACCCCCGTCCGCCATTGCTCCACCTGTCTGCCACCTCACCACCCCCGTGGACCACTCATAAGCCACGACGTCTCCTGATGACGTCATGCTGACGTCATCCGACCCTGACCCCACCCGATGACGTCATGCTAACGTCATCCGAAAAAGGCGCCAATGTTCCAAAACTCCATATTTTTGCCATTTTTTCGCGTTTTTTGCAC
Organism: Pinus taeda; assembly: GCA_000404065.3. Taxonomy (NCBI): domain Eukaryota; kingdom Viridiplantae; phylum Streptophyta; class Pinopsida; order Pinales; family Pinaceae; genus Pinus; species Pinus taeda. The sequence continues at coordinate 30,973 of APFE030827142.1, read as the reverse complement.
TTTTTGCATAAACTTCTGTTGCGTCTTCTGATGTATTTTACGTTCAAATTTGCACCAACCAGCTGAATTCGACCTGGAGACCTTCGGCGCGCCTACCCACCTGCACTTGTGACCCGGACTGTCAGTATACCAGGTATTTATCACTGTTAATCCTCTTTGCACCTGGTTTTGTCTGCAAATAGCTGAAATTGACTTGAAACACAGAAAAACGCATAATTCACCGCCAAATCCCTTGCACCCAGTTCCCATTTGAAATTGAACGGTTGAAATTAACTAGCTAAGCCTTGTTCAACAAAACTTTCACTAAAACCTGCATTCTGTTCGTGCAGTCGTGAACGGGAAACCCGAAACTACACCTAAATACTGTTAAAGAACTTTGTTAAACACAAGTATTTTCTCTCCCTTCATTGCTGTGTGCAGTATTTCAATTGCTGCAGTTTACCTTCTCGTCCTCTGTTTCTCAATTCACCTCTTTTTCCAAGAAATGCTCTTTTTCTGTTACTCAGCCTAGTAACATGAATTCACATATAAAACAAAGTTTGGAGTAACTATGGATACACCAGTAGCACCTGTGGCCCTCAATATTGCCCCTTTAAATGCCCCTCAGAGAGAATTGGAGTGGCAGGCTTTAGTAGATTTGGATTACCAAATCTCAGAGGAATTCCTAGCACAAAGCAAATTCCACCTCCACCTGCTAAATGAATTAAAGGCCAAACATGTGGCTGGAACATATATATTGGGCATTTGGGATTCCTTCCTCCCAATCTTCAAGCTTCCTCAGGTCAACCAATTCCTTGACCTAATTCACCTATGTGCTGAATGTTATGATCCCACTCAGAGAGCTATGCTTGACCCTTCAGGCTCAGCTGTGTTCTACATTACCCCTGAGGCCATCAGAGAGATGCTGCAATTCAAGACTAAGAAGAAATTGGTTCCTTTGTCTTTGTTTGTTCTGATAAATCAAGGAGCTAAGATGTTGACAGATGCTCAGATCACAAAGCTCAACCAACTATTTATTAATTCTGATACTGTGCAGTACCCTCCCATTTTTCATGGTTACCTCAACCCATTGGGCAGGGACCTTGCAGATATGATCAGTCCCATTCTGGGTTATAACTCAATTGAGTATATTGATGAAACTGTACTGGTAATGATGCTCATGTTTTCCCCTGGCAAAGCTCCAATCTGCTATGACTATGCCACCTACATATCAGACAAAATGCATGAGCAATTTATGAACCTATCAAGGCAAAAGGTGTTCAGATACTCCTCCTACATCTACCACCTAATATTATACTATCAACATGAGAAATTCCTTTTTGGTGTGAACAGGGTGGATGCACAAGGAAATCCAAGGTCAGTAGTGTATTGGGCCTCAGTTTTTCATTGCAGAGCTTATTCTCCATACACTTACTGTGATTTTATAGACCTTTTCATCCACCCAACCATGTCTCTGTTCATGAGCTCACCTCCTCCAAGACTAACAGATGAGATGCAGAGGCTCCTTCAATTGTCCAAGGTATACGGCATTGGGGATTGGTATTTTTACCAAAACTATACCGTTATCAGAATATATGGTTGTGAGTTACCCCCATACAGACTGCCCAAGTATGTGCCCATGAGATTGTTTGCCCTTGAATACTTCAGGAAATTTGGGAATGCTGATGTGAAGAACTTTTCAGGCAAAGGCAAGAAGGCACAGCTGAAAGTGAAAAACCAATTGGGCCACTTTGTTTTGAACAAAACGGAGGAAGGCTGGCAAGAGGCTGACAGAAAGCTAGAAAGCCTTGGCCTAAAAACCAGTTTCCTCTGGAAACCTTATGACCCCAATCACTTCATATCGTTAAGAAGGGTCAAATATAGGCTCTCTAGTTATGACCATGTAAGGTTGCCTCACATAGAAAAATATGCAAATCAATCAAAATGGAAGAGAGGCACACTAGAGGAACCTGTTACACAAGAAGAACTAAATGAAAGAGCAAGAATAAATCTCCTTAAGATGGCTGACTTGGAACTTCCTGCACATGTATTCTCTCTTCCAAACCCTCAAGTAGGAGCAGCTGCCTCATCCTCCACAGCACATCAGGAGGCAGCCAAAACTACAGATCAAGCTTCCAGCAAAGGCAAGGAGAAAGAGATGGAAAAAGAGCAGCCCCTTCAGCAAGAGCAGGTACAACAAGAACAGGTTCAGCAACAACAACAGGTACATCATCAAAAGGAGCAGCCAGTGCATAAAGAGCAAACAGCAGAGGCCCCAATGGTCACTGAACAACAGCCAGCACAAATGGTGCCTCCTAGGCAAGAAATAAGAGCTGAAGCTTCTGTCCTCCAAACCCCACAAAGAGAGGACATAAGTAGGAAAAGAGACAAGAGATACTCCCCTAACAACCTCAATAACTCAAGGGGAGGAGGCAAAGATTAAATCCATTTTCAGAAGAAGAAATTCCAATAGGGCAATCTTCAGGTATGGGCATGCCTAGCATGGAGGCCTCAACAAGTTCCTTCCAACAGGAACAAGAGAGGTCAGCAGGAGGAAAAGTTAGCTCCTCAAGCCAATAAAGAGCAGGTGAACAGAGCATTAAGCATCAGTTCAAGGATATCAAGAAGAGGAATGAGCCTATAAGGCTACAATTGTATAATCATTTGCTAAAAATGGCTCCCACCAACCAACAAAGACTCATGTCTGCTTATGATGTCCATGAGGGCAAAATGATCATGAGCCATTTCATGCCAGCCATGGCAGCAGCCACAGTTAGCTACAGATTACATCAGGACCAACATTGAGGTCCTTGCCAAGGACATCCACCCGATGGATCAAATTGAATTACACAAGCAAACGGGTGAGATGGTGTATGCCTCCTTGGCAGACAAAACATTAGTAAACTACAGGCTAGAAAATAACCTAAATAATACAACTGCACAACTTGAGTTGGAAAGGGAATCCTCTCAAGCAAAGGACAACAGGATCAAAGCGTTGGAGGACATCATAATAGAGCTTGGGCATGATCCTAAAGATGTAAAAGCAGTGCAGGAGCTTCTGAAACTAAGGGATGCTGATATGGCAGCATTAAAGAAAATGATCAAAATCCCAGCAACTCTTCATCCCCAAACTGAAGAGGTTGCCCAGCTAAGACAGGACAAGGATGCAGTAGCTATGCTGGTAACACTATGCAAGCATCTCATCTAAACACAGGGAAAGTTGGAGGAATTAGAGGCTGCACTTCAGGCAACATTACAACAAAAAGAGGCAGGACAAACTTCACAGCCTCCTCCAGAAACAATCAATCTGGAGGAAGCTCCTCAAACCACTGCCCCTCCCAGTCAGCAGACAGAGCAAGCAACACCCTCCACCTCAGCACCAACAACAGAGCAAGCTGAAAGCCTTGATATGCAGAAGCTGAGAAATCAAATTCAAGTCTTGGAGGCCCAAATTTCAGAGCTGAATCAAGCTAAAGAAACTTTGGCTAAGATCAATGAAAAATATGACAAATCCAAGCAAAATATAGCTGAGAGAGAAAGAGAGGTAAAAACTCTCAAAAGGAGAATAAATGAGCTGGAAAAAGAGCTCACACTGGACAAAGTAACAACTGAGATCAAGAGAATCCTATGGGCCAATATTGGCCAATCTATCACAGACCAGTGGGAATACATTGAGGCCATTTATGAGCAGATGGGGCTCATTGGAAAAGCACACAGGGAAATCCAAAGAGCAAGGGCATCTCTAGGCAGTATGCCTGAGGCTACCACCAGAATGATAAATGTGCTTAACTACAGGACAAGCTCTAAGCTGATCAAAATGGGAATTGCCAACAGGACTGAGACCATTTCAATGGTCAAAAGGGTCCTGACACTAAGAAACCTGGTTCAGACCTTAGAGAGAAGAAGCCAGGATATGCAGGCAGACATTAACAAATTCCAGGACAAGTTCATGGCATTACAGAACAGAGGTCTTCCTAGCCTGATGGAACCCTCAGGAAGGCTACTTTCACATGAAAAATATGCCAAGAGGGTCAACACCTTTGCTGCTAATCAGATTGCAGAAACAACTAGCACATCAGCAGAAATAGGGCCAGCATCAGGACAAACCCTTTATAACAGGGTGGAGAGCTTATTCTTTATTATGAATGAAATTAATCACTTGTTTGATGAGCCTCCCAATTTTTATAAGTATACAGAGGCAGATGAGACCATAGAGTCAATTTTGAGGCATCAACTGCCCACACAGGAAGTTTGGAACAGTTTGATACAATTACTGCTAAACCAAAGCCGGTAATTATGATTTTCCTTTTGAAAAATATAAATGGTCATGCACAGGAAGATTGTGATATGTCAGCACGTATGCAGAGAGAGGCTGAGCCAACTCAGCAAAACCATTTGGCCACCACAGTAGCACTGGCAGTCACAGGTGACAGGGCCGAAAAGCTACAGGAGGACAGAGCTGCACAGACACGTCATTCAGCAGTTATAACAAAGCATTCAACCGACTCAGTGAGCTCCAAAGGTCGAAATCTTCTGACAGGAGTAAAGAGCATTTATGTTGTATTAAAGGCTGTAATAACTTCTTATCTACTATTTCTTTACGAGTTAATGAAGATATTTTATTTCTCAGATGACTCAATGCCTGAGATATTTTGTATGAAACACTTCTATATATTCCCCCTCGCATTAGATAGCAGGGGTTGGATGTTGGATGTTATTGATATCTTTGATATACTTCTTTTACTGTAAATTCTCAGAGAAGTAATACAAAGGCGGTGGAATTTCCAAAGCTCTGTGTGATCTGATGCATTGAGGTGTTTAACTGAATGTTACAGGATTCCTGCATATTTCATGGCACAATAAGTTTTCCTTACAACTCTTTGTTTATGTGTTTTATCATCTTTTCATATCTCTTTCATGTTTCTGTTCTTTACAGTGAATGACAAGGAAAAAGAATAGTTCTAGGACTTAACCACAGATTACCCTGAACTCAATCTAAGCTATTTTAAGTGTTTTTCTTCAGTTATAGCAATCAAGGTGTAATTCTTAATTGCTACATTTTCATGCTATATCTTTCACATTGATTATTGTTTCAGGAATTCAAGTTTTCTCCTGAGGAATACATCTATTTCCCACACCTCAGCTTAGTGGAAAATTCTCAATTTCTTTCCACTGGTTGTTCATATTCCACCATCATAATTTCAAGTTTGTTTCATAAAGTGTTTAAATGGCCCTATAACTCCAGCTGCTCAAACTCAAGATTTCAAGAGATCAGTAGCCACAGACTCCATTGCCCAATGGACTAACATTATCTGCAGATCTCCACTTTAAGTACAGAAAAGCACCCTTCCAACCAAAAACCTAAACCAAAATCCTCACTTCATAACTAGCCTAAAATCTCCACAAAACAGAGACAAACCTTAAAGAGAGAGCCCTCTCTGATTACAGTTGGGCTAGAAGCTGTAATCCAAAGATTGGTTAGTGGTTACCCCGACCGTATTCCCTTGGGAGTCAAAGGGAACAACCTGGGTGTTAACAGCTGGGACCATATGTTATTAAGGAGATCACAGATGGTGGCGCGATGTAGTTGGTAAAGTTAAATAGCGAAAACTTCCCAAGAAAAGTCAAAGGCAGTTGTTTGAAGACATACACAGGGGGCTCAGCCATCTAACTAGCCGATAGAATCACAGTCTTAGTGCTCCAAGCAGCTGAAAGGAGGCGCAAGACTATAAACTACTCTACCCAGGAGTTGCACGATGTAAAGACTATGCACAATAGCGAAGTGTCCTAAGGTCTGCGACAGCGCGAGGGTAGTTGTGCTGCTATGCGGGTCAGCTAGAAAGTGACCATTACAGTCACTATTCATGATGTGATGCTTGGTTTGAGACCAAATGGAGTGGGCGGCAGGCATTTAAGGCGAACTTTATGGGTTAGATTCTTGAAAATCTGCCACCAATCAAGCATTAATGGACCAAATGTTGGGAAAATGGTCGAATTCAAATTCAAAAGGCTCTATAAATTACAAAGGGTTGTCCAACAAACAACACTTGGCAATTTGAGGACTGAGTTGTTGTGTGCACGACATTCATGAACCCAGACTTTTTCGATCTTCTGAAGGCGAATTCATTGCTTGATCAATTACCCGAGACGTTGAGAGACTTGTGGAATCACACTATGGTAGCACCTAAAGAAGCCATGGATACTGGAGTAATGACCGTTGAGGAATCTGTGCAAGCCATTACGGAAGTGGAAGCCCAAGAAAGTGTCGGGATAGTCACAGAAATCCCTAAATGGCCATGCGCAGTGAGACCCAAGAAAGATAAGTAGCCCATGGTACCAGTGCACGTATCACCTAGAAAGCCACTAAGGACTAAGCTCACCATGGAAGAAAAGGGGAAGGTTATCAATTTTGAGGCCGATGAGGAGGAAGAATTCAAAGAAATCCTAGTAGAGGAGAAGGATGTAGAAATGGAGGTTTAGACCCAAGGTGCATACCCTCTTACTAGGTTGCTCACATATGTTCCTCCGCAGAAGGGTAAATGAAAGGTGCCCAAAGAGATAGATGAGAGCAAGAGCTCTCTGCAGACTCCGCTACTCCCTGATGACATTATTTTTGAAGGAGTGCACTTGGGACGAGTGCGTAGCAATCCAGTCAGAGTTGGGAGGTCTTTAAGAAAAGATCTCCACACCAACAGAGTGACTCAGGGGTGAGTCACGATGTTTGTGTTGGGGGCCTGTTGGGCACGGGACCCCCCAAGGGAAGTTTTGGGGCTTAGAGCCCAGATTTTGACCAAAGATTGTAATTCTGATGTAAAGAATCCATATTTTTTGGGCGCGAAGCACATAGTTTGTAAAAGAGTCACAGGGTTGTCCACCATTAGTTTTATTATTGTAATGTCAGCTATAGAGATTTACCCCATGGTTCGCAGACCATGAGATTGTATAAATAGAGTGAGGCTCTAAGTAGATAAGAGAAATAAATTGATAAGAAAATATGAAAATATGATGTATGAGAGATAGATATGTGGAGTAAAGTCTAGTTTTTGGGTCGTAGAGTAGTAGAAGGCTTTGCAACTGAGTACGCAGAGGCCTAGTAGTTTGTAGCAGAGTGCGCGGACCCCTGCAGCTGAGTACGCAGGCTGAGTCGAGTATGTAACAGTGGAAGTATTAATAAAGAGAAGTTTTCTATCATTCGTGTATTTATTTCCTGTTTTATGCATCTGTTATCTTCGGTATGAATTTCACTTCTAATACTTATATGATGCGCGAATGTGTATAATTTTATTGATTAAGTGAATGCAAGATAGAATGTCTGTTTACGCGAAGTCAACTAAGATCTGTTAAGAAGATAAGTAAGATACATGGTGTAGTTTGGGGAAATAGTTCAGTTCACTTCCCTAGCAGCGCGAAAGCATCTTAGACAGTGCACAAAATTACCTGTGTGAAGACAGAACTAGTTGGACTAAATTGATATCTCAGACATCTAAAGGGTGTGAAAACTTGGTTCCAACATCCCCCCATACTGTTTCAGGTGAGACTTCAGTTCATGCTCAGCAGGCTAATGCTGAAAGGGCCAGTAGTGTAGGGATTTGTTTGGCTAAATAACTCTGAACCTGGGTCAGGCCCCCATAAGCCAACAAAGGATGGACATCACATTTAAGTTAGTCATGCTGTCATATTTGATGAGAGCATAACATTCAAGAAATCAAAAGAACTTTCTATAGATTATGATGACAAAGAACTTCTTATGTTTGAGGAAGAAGTTGAAAAGGAAGAAGGATCTCACCATGATGAAGAAGGACCTAGCGAACTTGTAAAACTCATGATCATTCAAGAAATAAGGAAAATACGTAATTGGTTGAAATCTACATTACTTGATGCAAAAGGTCATGGGGCAGCTCAAGGATCATTTAGAGAAAGTAAAATACCCAAAAGATACTACTGGGTATGTTGCATACATGACAAAGTTAATAGAAGCATAACCATCCACTTTTGAAGAGGCTATAGAACATAGAGAATGGAAAGATGCCATGTTGGGTCCCCATAATACTAGTGATTACCCCATTACTATTGTAGTTGTACCCCTTATTAATATTGTTGTGCCCCTATTGTGCCCATATTATTACTATTGTTCCCCATAGAAGCCCACTATTTTTATTATTGTGCCCTTACATTATTATTGTTATGTAGGCTCTGATTATGTTATGACCCCTTAGACTCCTATATATACAAAGGAGGCCTTTTCATTTGTATCATCCAAGAATTGTTCATTTATGTAATGTAAAGGAGGTTGCCCCCTCGAAGAGGCTGAATTCTAAGGCGTTGATCTATCTTTTCTATCGTTTCTTGAGCTGGTTTCATAACAAGTATATTGGGAAGATTGTGATAGTTTATTTGGATGACATACTTATCTTTAGCAGGACAAGAGCAGAACACCTTCAACATGTGCGTAAGGTGCTAGAGAAATTACGGCAAAATAAACTACTGATTAACTTAAAGAAATGTACCTTTCTGCAGAAGGAATTGATTCACCTGGGGTTTGTAATAGCGGAGAATGAATTGAAGATGGATCCAGAGAAGGTGGCGGTGATAGTGAATTCGCCATCTCCTGAAAACTTGTTTGAGGTATGTAGCTTCCATGGATTAGCAAGTTTTTATAGGAAGTCCATACGAAATTTCAATGAGATTTGTGCACCAATGCTGGATAGTACTAAGAAGGCCAGACAACCTTTTCAGTGGACAGAAGCAGCGAAGAGAAGCTTCCAGATGTTAAATAAAAAGGTTACTAAAAGGTCGATCTTGAGGTTACCAAATTTCTAGAAGTTATTTCAGGTTCGCTGTGATGCCAGCGGGACAACAATTGGAGCTGTTCTCAGTCAAGAGGATAACCCTATAGAATTTTTCAATGAAAATATGAATGAGAGTAGACAAAAATACTCATCGTATGAAAAGGAGTTTTATGCGGTTGTACAGGCACTAAAACACTGGAGGCATTACTTGTTAGGAAATGAGTTCGTTCTGTTTCCAGAGAACTCTGCATTACAGTACATAATGCAGTAGCACAAACTGAACCACAAACATGCCAGATGGGTGGAGTACCTACAGAGCTTTAATTTCGTATTGAAACACATTAGCGGGTAAGCTAATAAGGTAGCAGATGCGCTGAGTAGGAAAGCTCTACTTTTGTAGGAAAGAACTGTGCAGGTGTTGGGATTTGAGCACTTACGGGATTTGTACCAGGTAGATGCAGACTTTAAGGAGGCCTATGAGGCATGCCCGAACCCCTTGGTGAGGAATAACAACCCTTGGTTAGACTACAGTTTACAGGAGAAATTGTTGTTCAAGGGCGGACAACTGTGCATACCAGACTGCTCGATGAGAGAAAACTTTATTCGATAAAAGCATAGTAGAGGCTTGGCCAAACATTTCATCGTGGATAAAACACTTGAGCAGCTCAAACACTTTTATTTTTGGCCAAGGATGCAGAGAGATGTGCGACGATTCGTAGCCAGGTTCAAAGTGTGCCAATTAGTAAAGGGTCACAGTCAAAACGTAGGATTGCATACACTGTTACCTTTTCCAGGCAGACCATGGGACTCTATCAGCTTGGACTTCATCTTAGGCCTACCTAAGACACATCGAGGGTATGATTCCGTAATGGTAGTGGTGGATAGATTTTTGAAAATAGCACATTTTATTCCCTGCAGGAAAACTAGTGATGCCACTCACATGGCCCACTTGTTTTTTGACGAGATCGTCAGGTTACACGGATTACCCAAATCCATCCTGTCAGATAGGGATGTGAAATTCGTGGGACATTTTTGGCATACCCTGTGGAAAAATATGAATGCTCAGCTGAGTTACAGTTCTTCTTACCATCCGCAGATGGACGAATAGACAGAAGTTGTAAACAAGCGCTTAGGGAATCTGCTCCAAAGTCTAGTGGGAGAGAACTCACGGATGTGGGATCGAGTGCTGGCGTAGGCATAATTCGCTTACAATAATTCACCTAACCGCAGCACAGGCTTGAGCCATTTCCAAATCCTGTATGGCATGCATCCTCGCAGAGTGCATGAATGGAGGAGATTCGCTAATGCGATGAGGGATTTGCACGAACAGGTGAAACTCAAGTTGCAAGACAACAGTTTAAGGTACAAACAACAAGTAGACTTGCAGAGGAAAGAGGTACAGTATGAAGTAGGAGACGAAGTCCTCGCACATTTGCGTAAGGAACGCTTTCCTAAAGGTACATACAATAAGTTGAGGTACGAGAAAATAGGGCCCTCCAAATTCTTCAGAGATTTTGAGCAAATTCCTATGAGGTCCAGTTGCCACCAGGAATAGGAATTTCACCTATTTTTAATGTAGCAGACTTGTTTCCCTATACAGCCGACCCAGAGGAGAAGGAAGATGAACGAGCCACGCGACCCACACAAGGCACTCAAGACGAAGGAGGAGTTTTGAAGAGACAGATGCCTTACGTTCCACCTCCCAAGATCGAGAGCATTCTTGACACTCGACGAAAGGAGTACTTACAGTACTTGGTCAAGTGGCGGAACCGTCCATTTGAGGACAGCTCCTGGCTTGATGCCAGGCAGATCGAACAGACAGGTACTTCTGTCGAGAAGCTTATGGACCGGAGCCATGATTTTCTTTAGACTCAGGAACTTGATGTAAGAGAATCCAACTCACCATGACTGGGTGAAGTCTCGACCAGACGAAGGACAATGAATTTACTTTTACGAGTTATTTTTTCTTATATGATGGTCAACAGGAAATTAGGTAGGATTGTTATTTTATTTACTCACTTAGTTAAAAACGGTTATACAATTATGATCTGGTGTTTTCTGTGGTTAGCAAATCCAGGTTATTTTTTTGTTTTAGCAGAAAAAAGAAAACACATATGTACTGAAAGACAAATCTTGTCGTAGCATAAAGCAACTAATTAAAAACCATGTAACTGAAAAAGAACTCAACTGTAAAACAGGCATACAATTTCATTAACTGAAAGAGAGTAGCTATAAATGTTAGGAGGCAAGACAAAAGAGAGGTTCAGTTGGAAACCACTCACACTCTAATAAAAGGAAAACATTAATAGAAGAATTTCAAGCAGATGTCCATCTGTATGTTATTTCCAATTGTTAAGATATCTGACCAAAGATAATCTGTGCACGAATATCCATTAGCTACAAGTTCTGTAAATCAATTCTTTTCGGTTGCGTTAATCTAAGAAAAAGACATTTGTTTAATTACATTAAGCACAGTCCCAAACAAAAGAGGTCGTATGTTACGAGACGGAAACTACAGTCATGAGAAGAGTCCATTCCAAGTTAACAAAATGAGCCAGAGCATTATTTTATGAACAACACGTCAACAGTGTTCAGGAGAGCGATTCGAAACAATTTAATTACACAAATCGATGATATCCAGTAATAGCTACAATGACGGAATGAAGTATACGAGCCACAGAAAACTCAGGTAAACACATTCATATAACGCACGTCGTAAATACCATTTTTCTTTTTCATTTCCAGAGATCATCAACAGAGCTACAATCGAACAACATACCGAAGGCCATACAAGCACAAAACCATATTTTTCCAACCCCGGAAGAGGGTTTCAAGTCGACCAACATTTTTCAGTAATTATAAACAACAAAATGTGACGGTTGAACAAGGTACCGAGGACTGTCGAAATGCAAGACCGCAGCGTGCAAACCATGGAGGAGGGTTACAATTTCGACGAACCCAGAGGGCAAGACAAGCATCGAGCAAGCACGGTGAAACCCTAGGCAAGGATTTGAAGGCCTATCAAAATAAAGACTACAGAAAGAAAGACCTGGGTTGACAGAGTTAAATGAGGAGCCTACAGACACATCGTAATAGAGCCTACCGAATAGGGCTGGAAGAGTCTTGGACGAGCCCTCGTGTTGAAGCCCACAACACCTGCAGAGACAACACACACCCAAAATTAGAACAAGCATCGACTGGAAAGAAAACACGCACAAAAGACAAACCAGGGATGTAACCATACCTGAGAGCTCGCAGTAGCAGCGAGGAAAAACAATTCTAGAACTGCAACCACCAACTGTAACGAGCAAGGGGCGAGTCGAGTTAAAAACTGAAAGAGAAGGAGTTGGAAAGTGAAATAGGGACTAGACGAATTACATGGAGACCGAGCTAGAGGCCGAAGGGGTACCATAGTGCCAACCTGAGGATGAGCCATCGCTGGAGAAGCCAACTGGAACAAGAATTCCACTGTCGAAACTCGCATTCACTACCTAAGAATGTTGTAACAGAGTAGAAACCAACATTCGACAGAGAACCACCAGCCCACTGCTTGGTGGGACAAGGTAAGCCACGCACCGAGGAACGAGAAACCATAGGCACACCGAGACAGACAACCAGAACCATAGTTCAACGTGTGACCACAGTAGCCTAACTTGTAGAGCTCGACAACAAAAAATCTCATAGCAACAATGCAAAATGACCCAATGAGCAGGCAGACTGGGAGAATAGTCTAGAGACGAGCGGGAATTACCAGGCAAGGACTATAATAAATTTTTCATTAATTGTCATACCAAACATCAAATATAACCCGTGCATTTCATACGCGTGTCCATCCAACTGATTGTTTTAATCAACCATCCAACAATTGCATAAATCATTCCATACATATTTGTCAACATACCAAAACATATCACCTATTACATAATGGAAGGGGGTGTTTGGGCTGAGCGCCACCAAGAATGTATGTTGGTGTTGCTTTCTTTTATTACAGAAATCATCTTTTTATTAGAGAAAATCATTATTTTGGTCTTATTGGTATTGAATAAAGTTGAAACCTTATAGTGTAAACAATGAAAATAAAATTGAGTCTATTAACCAGAGAGATTAATTCTATAGCCTAGTATGGGAAATGTGTAAGTATGTCCATGCTCAATTTGGAGTTGATACCTGCCCCTCTTAAAATAAAAGTTAAATATTCTCTAAATACAAAATCAATACCTACTATAAAAAGAATGAATATGTTAATTCTCAACATGATGTAATATAATTTCATGTAAAGTAATTAAAAGTAAAAAAAATATCAATTTT
>APFE030827142.1:0-16944 GCA_000404065.3 Pinus taeda | reverse complement strand
TATTATTGATAATTAAATTTAAATTATAAAATATTTATTTGAAAATAAACGCATCTACCCAGTTAAAAACATGAATTCTTAAAATTTATTAAATTTTAAATAACATGAACTCTCGCTCTTTAAAAAACTTTCATTTTTCCGTGAAAGAGGTTAAGTTTTGTGTTGGATGGTAAACCAGGTGTTAAATATAGTGGATGACTTTAGTGCATTGATATAGAAGCATATATGGTTTAGAAGGGATTTTTCTCTTGAATAATATAGTTATTTACAGTAGTTTGAATAATATAGTTATTTACAATAATTAGCGGTTACTTATTTCAAGATGCTATTTATTTTACATGTGTAGATGTGATATACAATTGATTAATATGGAGGAGTGATATACAATTGATTTTTTTAGGAAGAAATATGTAAGAGTGTTTTAAAAGTGAGAAAGTATTAAGTTAAAGAAAAATAGAAAAAGCAAGGAACAAAGTGTTGGATAATTTATTGTTGAATTTGAAAGTGAGAATGAAAATATTTTTTAAAGTAAGTATGAAGTAGTTTGGATAGAAAATGTTAAAAATTTCAAAGGAGTAGGAATGTATGAAGTAGGTTGGATAGAAAGGGTTAATAATTTTTAAAAATGATTTTCTTGAGACATAATTTTTTTCGATTTTTATTTTTCTAAGAGCATTACTACTTAGACATGGTATAAGTTAGTGGATTCATCTTAGACCTTAGAAGAATGAATGAAAATTCTTTTGCATGGGTTTATTGATGAATCAAAATGTCATCAAATCATTGCCATTAGAGACTCAATATAGTATCATAAGAGCCCTAAGTAAAAACCAAAGTCATGGTACTAAGGTAAAGAACAAAAAATACATCAAAATCCTAAAAGAACTAGCTGAGTTTGAGGACATGAATTTCTATCCATTCTTAGAGTAGGGAAACTAAATTCAAATGGAAAGGAAAAGCATCTACCAATGTGCGTTTCGAGATAAAATCCCTAGTTTGGGTCTCATAGAATTCATCAATCAAATGGTTGGGTATTTTAATAAAGTTTTTTAAGAATAATGTTTTGGGGCCATGTTACCCCAATTTTATATCAATCATTAATGTCGTGTTATTTAATTTGCGTGCATGCCAATTGATTCAAATTATAAATTGCATGAATCTTCACTTCTTCAACTTATGGAATTAACGAATGGGACAAGCCACACATGGACCCGATTATTGTGTAGGAAAATATAACTACCCTCGTCCATGATTATAATTCACATGGGTGGGATAATACCGGGATCAAGTGATCTAACACAATAAATTAGAGCGGATGGAGGATTTTCTAGTGTGACTTTTAGCTTGAGGTAGCAATTTAGAATGGTCACATTAGAGCTCAAAATTTGTAGTGAAACTAAGTGGGAGGATTAGTGTAGAGGATTAATTGGTTCTGTTAGGGTCTTATAATGATAGGATTCATAATTTTGAATTGACCATGTTAAAACTTGTAATATTGTACATATCTTTGCTTTTCTGCAAATGTTTTCCATATAAAAAATTTAAAAAATGTAAAGAGGGTATCTTCTAAAAGAAATATCAAAGGACAAAGAGTATAAGAAATGATAAAAAAAGTGAAAAAAATATAAACCCCAAACAAAAATAGATCATGAAAATGTGCAAGTCCAAATGCCACTACTTTTTACTTTATTATGCAAAATAGTGGTTGTGTGCATCTTGTTATAAATGCCACAACCCATGATAGTCAGACATTTTCATATTGACTAGTTCATGCTTTAAATTTCATGTTTATAGTGAGAGAATAAAGATCTAGCCAAACTGTCTAATCTTGGCAGATCAGTAGTTAGGTAGAGAAATAAAATTTGCTCAACAGTTTAATTTGAGCCATTGGAAGACATAAGGTTAGAATTAGATTGTCTTCTTTTCAAAATAAAAATGAAAGAAAGGGTAAGTAAACGGTAGGTGGAAGAAAGGTTGCAGAATTACAAGCTAGTTGAGGCACAAACACACTTGTCATGCTTAATCCAATGTTTGAGTGTGCAAGAGTAGTTATCGAAGTGAAAGGATGTGTACAATATTATTTCGCTAACTTCCCCTCATTTCATTTAATCCCCCACTACATACTTGTTAATTTTCCCATTACCCCATCATTTCTTATGAAAGTACCATTTTCCCTTCATTTTGAGCCTTAACCCTTGGTTTCAAACATTTTCCTAGCAAATTACCCTCCAAAGGTCATTTCCTAGATCAAAACCCATTTTCCCTAGTGTGAAACCCATTCCCCATTGAAAGGGTCATTTTCCCCTTATTAATTTCCCCATTTTCCTAAAAACCCACTAAAAACCCCTTATGCTAATTATTATTCCCCCCTACATTACTTTAATTAATTGCGCAAATTCACCTTTTTCCGATATAAACCCATCACCCTCTATGCAATTAAGAAACCCCGCCACACTTTATTTAATCCACTTATATTTAAACCTCACCTTATTCACTAATTAATTACAATTAAGTCTAATTAATCTCCCGCGGACCCTGCTAATCTCCACCATTGTTCCCGCCATCCAACTTCACCACACAACAGCCGTTAGATTTGTTACCCCCTGATTTGATGACACGCATCCATATCACATTGATTCACTTTCCGAAATTTACCCGCTCGAGAGCACGTGATATTAGCGGTTATGCTTGGACCCCTTATAGTTACGTGGCAGCATTTCATTAACTTGCATGTTCTCCAAAAAATACTTCCCATCACTCAAAAGCAGTCTGATGGCCCCCGATACCACCTCCCCGCATAAGCCAAAACCATCACTGTTCATAAAATGAATTTCCATGCAAAATTTAAAAAGTTACCCATTACAACACCAAAAGCCCTGGTTTTCACTCCTTTACACAGTGAAAACTACCAAACCCTTCTAGTGCCACCCTGAACCTCTGCTACCCTATTTGACCTCTGGTTACTTTCAAAACATTTCCACGACTCCTTCCACAGACATCCTGTTCAATCAAGCCATTAATTTCCTTCCCTGCCAACATATGTTTTATTAATAATTGTTGTATCTTGCAGGTGATTAGAAGACGAGAAAGCTTGGATAAACAGTTTTGATGCTAGTCACAAAACTTGTTTACTCAAAGATTAGAAAGGGAATCTATTCAAAAGCCTAGATCTAGAAGAAAAAGACAATTAATACAGTAATGCTAAAACAGAGAAGAAATCATTTACATAAAGAAATACAGTTAAAAGACTAAACAGAGGAGGTAGACAAAGCATACAGTTAAAAGACAAATAGATCAAACAAACAGAAATATGATCAATATCCACTACCAGATTGCTGATACATATGAAAAACTAAATAATTTACTGATGAAATACACAGTAAAAAATGGAAATGTACAGTAAAAATAAAAATCATAGTAAAGGATATTGACAAGTCATCAAGGTCAAAGTGTGTCAGATTAAAGTGTATTAGGTGAAAGGTCATAAGTAAATATGAAAATCCAGTGTGAAGACCAAACAACCATGCAGCTTAAAGGGAAAAGGATCAAATATAAAAGACAACTTAACCTAAATAACAGGGATAGTAAGCAGAAGTTCAAAAGCTCTCTCTATCTTCTTGCATGAAAATATTTCTTTTCCCTAGATTAGTCCTCAATATAGTTTGAGATATTTTGTAAATTCCTTTTGTATAAGTACTTCACAATTTGAAGTATTTAGTGTGGATTACTATACATTTGTAGAGTTATTTTCATCTTGAACCTAAGGGTGATTGTACCAATTTCACATCAATGGACTGGAGTAAGTAGTAAAAGCATTGAACTGCATGATTCAAGAGATGAGGTTTTTGCAGTGAAGTATCTTCTTTATGTGATTTTGTTACCTTCTTATGTTTTCATAAACTTAATTGTAATTCCAAATTTGAATGTATTAACTAGAAATATCACTCGAAATGTGTTTAAGTACACTCTGTTTTGCATAGTTAGTCATTTATATGTTTTCCTTTAATATTCGGATTTGAGAACCCTTAATTTCTCTCCCATCCCGGTTGACCTCTTTCATTCCTTCCATAATCCGGCCCAAGGAAACCTTAATTTCTCCCTGGATTTGATTAGAAACCACTTCAGCCTCTAGCCTTTGAGATCTGTAATGACTCACCTATCTTGCCCTATAGAAATTGTTTTAAAAGCTTGATCTAGTCTAGTTTTGTTGATATTGACTCCATAGCCCATTGGTAAAAGAAAATCTTTGTTCATCTAAGTAAGTGATCCCACCACCCAAATTCAAAGCAAAACCCAAGTGCAACCATAACTAGCCTAAAATTAATTAACTAAAAAAAATTTAAATCATAAAGAGAGAGCCCTCTCTGAGATCAGGAAGACTACGTCTTGATCTCCAAAAGTGCTTTATGGTTACCTCGGCGATTTCTTTCTTTAACCTTGGGAAAATTACTGACCGCTAACATAATGGCGACCATACTAGGGAAGATTTCTTCAGAAAGATTATATAAAGATCAGATCTGATCTATGATGGTGGACAGTGATTAGACACACAAAGGTTAAAATCATCCACTTGGCGACTCCAGCTCCAAAAAAATTTCACAATCAAGACTCCACTAGAGGAATGAACCTGATAGAACAATATGTGAAGGTTAGGCTTCTAACTTGTACTATTATCCAAGACATCATGTTCTTTCTCATCAAGAAATTTTTTCAATGTATATTGTATTTTAGAGAAGATCTTAGATTAATTTTTTATTATTTTCCTTTGAAGATTGTAAATATAATTTCTCCTAATCCATTTGAGCACCTTTATTCTAAATCTTATGAAGATCCTTTTCCAATTAAGAAGCCTCAAGAAATCAAGAGTAATCTTACAATCCCTGTACATATTCCTATACCTTGTAAAGTTTCTGATAGATATAAGCCCCTCATGTTACCTCCTATACTCCATGATTTCCCTAATAACTATTACAAATATCTCCCTAGTTTTGATGGAGATAATGGTATCACTAACCAAAAACATATTCAGGGTTTTGAGAATTATCTGGACCTATTTGAGATTAATGAAGATGATGTTAGACTCATAATTTTTGCTCTTTCTTTTCAAAGTAGAGTAAAGAGTTGGTTCAAGAACCTGCCTATTGCAAGCATCTCAAATTTCCAACAGTTTGTCAAAATTTTCCTTGATAGATGGATAATCAAAGTCAATATTTTTGTGACCATAGAAGAATATAGTCAGTTAAAAAGACATCCAAAAGAAACAATAAAACAATTTTCTGACAGATTCAATCAAATCTATTATTCAATGCCATCAAATATAAGACCTCCACCTGATTCAAATCGCTTGCATTATCCGAAAGCATTTGCTCCAGAAATAGAAGTTTAGCTAAGAGAAAGAAATGAAACAACTCTTGAACAGATGTAGAACATTGCAGTAGATGTAGAAATTAATATGCAAATTACAAGAGAAAAGTTGAAACTAGAAGCAGGGAAGAACAACATTGCAGAGGTAAAACTCAACATTTTGGTAAGAAAAATAGAGGGAATGATACAGAAGATAACCATGACCTATTTATTCTAGAAAAAGAAGACGTTGATAGTCATGAACAAATTCCTGCTAAGTCCAACTACCATAGAGCAGAAAATGGATTTATAGATCCATATGTGTAAGAAGAGTCTACTAATCTAATGTGTATGTTTGACGACATTCCTTCTTTTAATTATTTGCCTAAGTATGATTACTATGATGATAATTATGTTCTTCAAACTCAAGCTAGCTTTATAGAACAACTAGAAACTAGTTTGGAGCGTGAGGAAATTCAGTTTCAGCAACATGAAAATAGTGATTAACATATTCATATCAAGTATGAAAGTAAGGAAGAAAGTGCAGAAAATTTGGAAATAAGTCAAGGTTCTTTGCCTCTTTGTTTTGCTTCATTTCAGTTTGTCAGAGAAAACTTTAAAGCAATAAAAAATTAGCAGTCTTTAGGTATTTTCATTAACAACAAAGAAGACAATGGAACTCTTAATCAAGACTCTTTAGTTTCACAATTATAGTATGCACGCACAATGCCTTTGTTCTGTTGTTGGTATGAATGATTAAGAACCGCTCTACAGCGAACACCTTTCCACGCACACAATTTATAATTAATAGCAACACGCACAAAGTTATATAATTAATAGAAAATATGTAATCCACGCACTGCGCGCTATCTGTATTCAACAAAATTATAAAGAGAACCTCCACGCAGATAACTCTGCCCTCGAGCTAAACATTGGAGAATCCCATTGAAATCAATAACTATAGAATACACTGCCCAAATAATTAATACACAGTCTTATCACCTATGATCGATTGCGCAAGCCTTCAAGGTAATTAACATAGTTCAATAATATCTTCACTAATCTTTATTCAATGTGGAAGCTGTGGAATTATCAAACGATTACCACTATTTCAAGATACCATTTCACCATATAACCTTTTTTCCATTACATGAGAGAGAGTTCATCAAAAAGACACTGACCTCGCCTCCTCCAACCAGCTTGGCGGCCAAGTCTCTTTCTTATTCATATGGATAGCTTGCCTTATTACAAAAGCAGAACTTTACATAGCAAATTCAGGTTTTTTTGTTTTTTTTACAACTAGTCTAGCATGATTTATGCTAAGTTTACTAGAAAAAGATGGCATGCTTTATTCCCTATGTAGCTCCTAATTTTTTTAACTAAAAAAACATAGAAACAACAGGCAAAAGGATCCCACTCCTTGCCTGTAGATTTCTTTTTTGATTTTTGGAATAAATCGGAATATTTTTCCCCTCTGAGTCACATGCTCCTGCATCAAGATGTTGTTTCCCCTTTCAAACATTCGAGCAAATGGATGTATATGCTAATGTATTCATTTGTTCCAAGGAAATATGATCTTGGTAAAGTAAGCCCACATTGTTCTTTATCTCTTCCTCATAAAGATATGGAAGAAGGCAGTTTGAGATATGATATCTTTGTATATCATCTTATTTATCAAGGTACCACAATATTGATCACCCCTGACAACTCTACAAAAGGTTGCCACTTCAACATCAACATCAATTATTTTGGATAAATTAATATTCTACCAGCCAATTGTGATCCTTTTATGTCATATTCATTCTTTTTCGCTTGCTTTGGACATGAGCCAACTTATTTTTCTGAAATCATACATGCAATAAATCTTGATCCTCAACATGAAGTACCCACTCATTTTGATTATCAATATTATTCTGATAGAAGCATGAAAGGACAAGATTGGTGGACTCCCATTTCATATTTCTTGGCTTTTGAGGGGTTCACCCGTGAAGAATCTCCTTTGTGTAGTATGGTGCATGATTTACTTTCTTTCATGAGTGGTGCACGATTTACTTGCTTTCGTGGGTTCCTTGTCAAGTATCTCCACCGTGTTTACTTTTTTGTAATCTTCTTTACTTGCTTTCACGGATTCCTCCTCAGGAGTCTCTACTGTGTTTACTTTTTTGTAATCTGCTTTATGTGGTTTCATGTGTTCCTCCTCTGGAATCTCCACTATATAAAATTTTACATAGTCAACTTTAAGTCTTACCTATAGAAGGACCTTATGAAAGCCATATCTTTAAGGACATTCCTGGATGATTTGTTTTAGATATGATTCAAAATGATCTTGTCTTTAAGGATAGTCCTTGATGATTTGCTTTAGGCTGATTTGAAATGAAGAATTTAGAGAAACGAGACTTCCCTTAAAATTCCTATATAAAGGAAGGAAGGGCTCAATATTACTCTCTTGTAAATTGTTCAGAGTATTTCCATAATAGAAAGAGATTTATGTCTTTCAAATTATGATGTTGTGAGTCTTTTCTTCTGTGTTTCTTTTGTGAGTCATAAAGTGGTATTATATATATATATATATATAATTCCTAAAAATTTCAATTCCTTAAAAGCATCAAAATATTATTTTATACATTTCATATTGCTAAAATAAAATAAAAAATAGCAAAATTAAAATTTTATTTTCAATTATCATCATCATCATCATCATCATCATCAATAATACTATGGTGTACCATAAATACCTATGCAAATTCCTTTGCATCCATAAGAATAGAGTGGGATTGAGCAAAAGGACCATTGTAGCATAAAATGTGGGCAAGCATATTAGTGCAAGGGTGACAAACTTTCGCCAGTGTGGCATCTTCACTGTAGAATTGTTGGACATGTTGTGAAGAGACAATGGAGAAAATGATATTGGGCCAAAGGATTGTAACAAAGCTTATTTATAGATTAAGAATGTATATCCACTAAGTTGTTATGAACATTCTTAATCTATAAATAAGCTTTGTTACAATCCTTTGGCCCAATATCATAGCTTATCAATACCACATGGCCAGAAAAACTATAACTCATTTCATATGACACTTTTTCATATAACAATTTTTTAAATTAATCAATTTAGTTAAACCAACAACTAATTTGGAGACAAGTCTTAACTATTTGATTTGTTCCATTGTCTCTTCACGACATGTACAACAATTCCACAGTGAATATGCCACGCTGGCAAAAGTTTGTCATCCTTGCACTATTATGCTTGCCCACATTTTATTCTAAGTGGTCCTTTTTCTCAATCCCACTCAATTGTTATGGATGCAGAGGAATGTGCATAGGTATTTATGGTACACCATAGTATTATTGTTTTCTGTTTTTTCCTTTTTGTGAGTACTATTGTTCCAAAACAGGGAGGAGAAAACAAGGATTCTTTCAAGTTAAAGTGGGAGGATCTGATGTGTTGAAAATGCTCATCTCAACAGTCACTTCTCCATAAAAACTTCGCTTCTTGGCACCATGACGATTGGTTACTAGGCTTATTAGATATATATCATAAATAAATAAATGCACCTCAATTGAATTCTGTGCATATTTCTTTTGGTTAAGTTTGACTTAGTCCAAATGGATCTTTTTATAAAGATTATATAAAGCACTTGCCCAAGGTATGAAAGTAGGCTATCTATTCCATTTCCTATTATTTTTGGGTTTGTCTCTTGTTTTGTTACATTTTCCCCATGAGGTTTCATTATTCCACATCAAAAAGATATTAGTGAAACATCATCATTCAAAGTTGGAGTGAGTTTAATGCATATAAAAAAATATCAAAAGGGTTTTATCTATGATATTTTCGTTGTAATTTTCCTCAGATTTTGAAGGCATATTTTGGGGTTTGAAAATGATTTCTTGTAAATTTATCTAAAGGTCTTGTTGTTGATCGAGGATTTTGTATTTTATGATGTTTTATTGTTGTAGTGTCAATTCCAAGAAAAAATATAAGCATGTGCCCTTTAGATAGATATTAGAAAATACTTGTCTTAGTGTTAATTCAATGACTTCTTGAATTGGTGTGTATTTCTTCAGGCCATCTCAACAAAACTGGACATTGGTCCATATCTATTGTTGGGAAACAAAATTGATGTCGATGGGGAAAAATAGTAGTAATTGTTGGAAATTAACATATCCTATCATATTGATTTGGCATTATTGCAAATAGTTACTCCTTACATTGCATTTTAGGAGTTTTTGTTATCAATCCAAAGTTTACATATGCAATATCATTGCAATTTTGGTACATGTTTCTAAGCTGAAAGCAATAGCGTGGTGTAAAATGGAAGGTATACCCTATTTTGAAACATTAGCTAAAGAGGATTACCACGTTGATGAGAGAAAGAGTCAAGCAAAGTCACCATGTAGCATAGGAAACAAATAAGAAGGTATTAAAATATGAGTATATAACATAGATCAATGATATGAACAAATCAATGAGACTCAGACCAACTATTCATTCACAACAATTCATGCAACAAGATTAGGCTTGTCACAAGAAACTGACCTTAGCCCAAGGTAGCTCAAGTCAGAGATAATGGGTTATCACAACAAATAACAATGGAGCTACCATATAAAAGAACCAATCATTGCCTTGATAGCAGATATAAAATATTAAGTAATGAACCCAAAAAACCATTCAGTTCAAGATCATTAATAAAGAGGGGACTTCGCAAGAGAAAACACCCAAATCAATGAATAACTATCAAAATAGAACCATATCTAATAGGTTTAAGTTGAATCAAATCACTCATGAAAAAAATAACAAATCCAGAACCTATGCAAGTATTCAAAAGGAAATGATTACACGTTTTATGGGGAAAATAAAGATTCAAGTTCAAACTTGTAGATTCACAATGCTATTGCAAACATGGAATAAAAATCCTTAGTTGAAATAAGTGAATACCAAAATATTAATAAGAAAACCACACTATGCTTAAAATCAAAATCACAATAATGCTTCAATCACAATGTACACACACATTAAATCTAAAGCTCATATACAATTGGCTATGGAGCTAGGTTGGTGGGCCCTAACCAGACCAACTCTCACACTTGGAATAAAGAGATAATTTACAAAGAAAAATAATATGTCATGCATAACAATAACTCACAAATTAAATAAAATCTTGTCACATATGTTCTATTAATCCAAAAAATATTTACATCATAAGTTTTCCGAGTTGAGGAGCAAAAATATCTAGTAGCATCTCCTTATTATCACTAGTTTGGCTCAAATCCGAGTTATACAATTTATACATATTTCTGAACATCAAAGAGGCACTATTGACCGACTCATATTAGAAACAGTTGGATATGAGATGTAACCTTTTTCAACATGATACCAAATAACCTAGACTTAGACAATAGAAACTAGATTTGTTTGCAAAACTTAACCATTGGAGTCTTCATCCCTTCTTCCTTGGACTGTTACCATCGATGGAGGGAAGCAAGTGATCTTACCAAACCTCATCGAACAACCTGAATGAAAATTCACACCCTAAAAAATTGATTGCAAACCATACTATAGGAAGCCTCCTAGGTATGAGTACTACATAAATTAGGCTTAGTAGATTATGTTGATCACAAAAGTTTATAAAAGCACACAAATTGAATCATTGTAACATTAAAAATAATATTGCCACCTAGCTTTTTAAAATTTTATGTTTGCAATACTTCTCTTAAAAAACCACATCAAAATGAAGGATACGCACCATACATTTAGGCCAAAATCGAGTAGAATGGAGGTGGGAAAGGGAGACAAATAATACATTTTCAATACCAACACTCCCAAGTCTATCTCCTTGTGTGTCCTCACATAAAATTTCCAACCTATGCAAAAATCAAAATCTTGGAACCCCTTCCATCACTTGTTAACCTTGGTGTTGATCTCAAAATCTGAGCCCTGGGTTTCCTTCTTATTTTTCCTTATTCTCTTACCCTTATCTTTCCAGTTGCTTAGTTATTCTTCCAGTTGTTTGTTCTTCTCCTTCAAAGTGTTCAAATCATCCTCAAAATGTTTATTATTTTCCTTCACTTATGGTATGTCCACATTCAATCTAGCCAAAATAGTTTTCAAATTTGAATTCTAAGTTTGAATAAACTGGTTCAATGCTTCGATTTCCCTCACTTCGTTCTGAGAAAGGAAAGGAAATTTTGTTTGCATATTTATTTTGTTTAAGCAAGGTTTTAAGAGGAACCAAATCTTTTGAATTTTCAATTGGCACATTTTCATGATCACACCTAGTTCTACAATGGCTCCTACAACAATGCATTCAAGATTGTTGGCCACTCGCAACTCCTTAGCATCGATTTTGATTTTCTTTCATTCCTTCTTAGTACTCGCCTAGTCCAGAGTGCAAGCATCTAATTTCATATTATATTCCACAAGGATTTCACCATCCTGATTTGACACCTAAGGATCGTGACTTACCACCTTCATTTCACACATAAGGTCATGATCATATTTTTCGTTTTGTCATAGGAATGCTTTTAGTTGGAGCATCTTCATTTTCTACACATGAAGGGGCGAGCTCTGCCCGAACCCTTTCTGTAGTCATTCTTATGGTACCAATCGTTGACACCAAAGATGGCTCAACCCTTACATTCTCTTACCCCTCCAAGGGTTTACTCTGTGTTCTTTTGGCAATATGTTTATGCACCTGCATAGCAAACCCTCCTGGAGATTTTTCTTCTAAATTGACACAGTGTCTTAAGACATTAGTCTTAAATTGTATTAAAAATTGGTCCCATTCACACCCTTGTCAACTTAATTCCTCATAAATTAATATCTTGATTAGTCCAACATGATATAATCACTTCTCCCTCTTATTAACAAGACTCCTTCTAACTCCCATTTGACATTCTTGACAAGTTTCTAAGAATAAAATAAGTTCAAAGTCTAACCTAATTCAAAATGTAGCAAGAATCTGATATGACAAAGGAGTACACTTGAGAATCGACCTTCATAG
Organism: Pinus taeda; assembly: GCA_000404065.3. NCBI lineage: Eukaryota > Viridiplantae > Streptophyta > Pinopsida > Pinales > Pinaceae > Pinus > Pinus taeda. The sequence goes on along the minus strand of APFE030827142.1, from coordinate 4,600 downwards.
GTCAGAAACTTTTGCACGATCATCAACAAGCTTCTCCAATTCTCTATCAAACATTTGACATGAATCCATGTCTCTAGTGAACCCTATGATTAGGATATGTCATTTACCTCAACCATGCATTCATATCAAATTCTGCTTTTTTGAACCAATTCGCCCCCTCACAAGGAAGACACCTTACCTTAGCCATAAATTTCTTAGAAACATTAAATACTACATCCTTGATGTTGCCCTCTTCTCATCAAAATTTTCAGTAAATTCCTGTGTGGCTTTCAAACCATACCCATCGAACTTCTTGAGAAACAGTAACCATCATGTTTCCTTCAATATTTGGAATCCACTTTCATATTCGAGTAGATTCTTAACTTCATCACTTGACACTAGTTCAAATCTCACTAGCGCCATATCTACCACTGCAAAATCCAACATACAAATTGTGATATGCTCTCCCCTTAGCCTTATATTTCAATTCCTTCACTGTTACTCCCATCAACCCATCTTAGTACAAACAACAAGCCTCCATGCAAAGCTATGTAACTTCCCTTGCTCGTTACCACTATCTTTCATTTCAGTGAAACATTACGCCTCCACCACTGATTAAACCAAGTGTCAATGATAAGGATTGTGTGGACATCCAATCCTAATGAGATCAAGATCATGGAAAATATTTTTTTTCAAAAAGAGAGGAATCCTCATGATCTAATTAATCATAGAGGGGCGGATTGAAAACTGCAGATTTCATTCTCTATTTCTTTAGATTGAGAAAATAAAGGATGATATAGATCATGAAGAGAGGATTTATCGTCACCTTTCCTTGATGTAAAAATGACATTCCAACATTCCTCACTATAATCGAATTGACATTCTCAAAAACTAACTCACGTAAAGATGTGACAATTGCGATAGGCTCATGGAATATGTCATTTTAACGAGTGAGAAGCGAGGGAGGATTTACAAGGTTAGATGGGATATTATATTTTATCAGAAAGTTTTGTTCAAAATCAGAATCTGACACATAATCATTATGAAAGATATTGCAAGTTGTTTGGTCATCGTTGACTCCATCTTTAACTTGATCGTCTTAAGAATTGAAAAAAAATGTTATAACAAATTGATGTGGTGGCTTAATATCGGGAGGATGAAAATAACTAACAAATGGAGAATTAGAAGAAATGGTATCACTAATTAGATCATATTTTAAATTAGAACTTGCTTTCAAATTTTGAATATGTGGGGTGGGAGAAGATGGTGGTAGATCAACATATTGACTTTCAAATTCTCCAAACTCAACTTGTGTGCATGGAGATGTTTGATTTGACGGATAAAGAGGAGACAAAGAGTCGCATGGAACAATAATTTCTCCTTTCGCAGATTTGTGGTATCCATAACCAAGAAATATTGGGAGAATTTCAAAAGTTTCATATTCAGATGAATTCAAAGAAATATGAACAAGATACTCAAACTTCTCTTTGATAAAATTTCAGTCTATAACATCCTTAGAAAATTCATAATACAAGTGAATGAAACGATCACGAAAATCGTTAACAGATTCATCAAGTCCTTTTTTGAGATGAATGATTTTCTTATAAACAATTTCATAATCATACCTGTTAAAGGATGATATCGTTGTTTAACCATGTATGTTGCTTGATCTCGCAATTTGAATTTTGAATTAAAGTGCTTGATCAAGTGTTTAAAGCGCTCAATCAAGTTCTTGAAGTCTTAAAAATTACAGTTTTAGCACTTCTTCTGTAGATTTCTCTACAACCCCATTTTATACCCTATTGGATTTAGCACATAAATTGTCCTTAAGTGGAAGAGGTGATCACATTGGGTTCATGAAAGAATCCTATATCTAATGGCATATGAATTTGACACTTTCAGATTCATATGATATTTTTCTTCTAATTTCTTTTTAAATATAACACTTGAAATTTTTTTGGACAATTTCAAAGGGGCTCAATAAAACATCAATAACATAGACTGTACACAATGAAAAAAATTCAAAAAAATACCACTACCTTTGTTTACGAGTTCTCTTCAGAAGGGTACTCTTTGTTTTTCAACTTATTTATAGAGTTGAAAAAAAACTTACGTGAACAAGTGTCTTCAAAATGGAATTGAAATATTACTTCGAGAACTTTGAAAAATAATAAAAGATATAATTTTACATAAAAAAAAAATATTTAATATGAAAAACTTAGTTATCTCCATGTAGATCATGCTCAAATATATAATATATATTTATAACGCACAGACACTTTCTAGACTAAGTTTTGCTACATTATTACACAACTATGCTCTTTTTTAAATTTTGGGATAATTTGCGAAGATATTTTGATTTTAATGGAAAATTGAGAGATTATCGGACCATTTTTTTGCAAAAAATATTCTTAAGTACCATTTTCAAATTTTCTTTTTATTTGTTTTCTTAAATCCAATTCAAAATTCATAATTCTTATATGATTTGATTGGTGCAATTTCATAAAAAAAAAAATAAAAAAATAAAAAATTAAAAATTAAAAAAAAGAAAAATTTAAAACTTAATTTGATTGCCACATTTGACCCAAAAGTGTAACCCATCTTCATGCTTTTACCTGCTTCCAAAAATTGCTTCCAACTCTAGCCAAAAGCACTACCTCCATATCAAGAAACAATGGCTTAAGGATGTTGAGTCTTGGCTCGACCCTTGGGGGATAAAGGGAGAGATCATTTGAGGGAATAAGGAAAGTATTAAAAATACTATTACCTCCAAATTTAAGGATAAATTGTGGATGATAAGGAGCTAGAGGGGAAAAGGAAATTAAAGTATTACAAGGAATATATCAACCCCACCCTTGGTAACCATAATTACCTCTCTTTCTTGACTAGTACTAAAAAGGAAATGAACATTGCAAAGATTAGAACTAATTCTCATGAGCTTCGAAGTGAAACTTGTCATTGGTCTATTCCCAAAATACTGTGGGACACCTTTGTGATACTAATAAGGTTGAAGATGAGAAACAATTTCTTCTATATTGCTCAGCTCTTACTCACATCTATTCTCATTTGCCACACCTACAACCTTCATGACTTGTTAAGCCAACAAAACATAGTGATCTTGAGGTACTTCTTTCCCTTCTTTTTTATCATAAAAATAAGACATAAAAGAATCATTCTTAATCACTTACCTTAATGAAGTAGGATAGAACGATAGAACCATTGGTATGATGTAACATAGCACATTACTTTAATACACTACCAAACATTTTTATTTAGTTATGGTATAATATGAATTTGGTACTATACGTTAGATATGCTTGGCTGATGTTCTCACCCATTCGATTAATTAAGAAGGGTTTACGATTCCAGATGACTATGGTATTTTTTATTAAATAAGTTTATCCACCTTATATTCTGCTCTAGCCATCAAACTTTGGTTATCGAATGTCAATTGAGGTGAACTTTCGAGAGACTGAATGGATCTATGCCACCTAGTGGCTTGATCCTCACCTAGCGAAGTGGGATGAGGTCCATGTCTAAGGATTGTTAGGGTTGATTAGACGATGGGAGAGTAAGATAGTAGTTACAGGGTAACAACCTACCCCTTCTCGATGTTCTGTCGCCCATTCCTCCTCTACAATCTTTGACTCTACAATCTTTGAGCAGTTTCACTGAAAAGAACCAGAACTCTCGATGGTTATACACCTACTAGGTATGGGCTTATTGTCTCTCTCTTCTTCGAAGGCCAGAGGTGTCTCTTATAATAAAAAGAATTGTTGTTTTCTTGTTAATTTGCTCGTCCGTCGCTGCCAGCCTCTTTTTTAAAATGGACCAGAGTTTTTCCAGCATTATGGGGATTTGGATCCTTTACTCACTTGCAGCAACCCAATGCATCTGGCAAGGTAGGAAAATTTTGTTTAGGTCTTCTTTAACGGGATTTTTTTTTTTGTATTTGATTCAAAGGATTCTAACCCTTGTAAATTGACGAGTCCGGGATATGAATAATAATCGATGGTTTCTGAGGTAATTTTTTTTTTTTCATTATTTTCCCGAAGGGATTTTCCTTTCCAAAGGTGATTATTTTAATTCTGAGCTTCTCTGGGTGTGGACCTTACGGTACTGATTTGATGTTACATTTCTCAGTATCATCTTCGACCTATTCTCTTAGCTCCAGATTCTCTCTTTGACAGGCTGCTTTCTTTTTGTCATTTACAGGTGCAATGAGACCCTTTACCCCACAAAGGGTTTCCACGATGCTCTCGGCGTGATGGGTTCTTGTCTTATCTAAAATACAATTAGTTTCCTTTGAGATTTACAATGGTGTTGGAACCCTAGGGTTCGCAAGCACGGGTCTCGCCTCCCATTCTGCAAGTTGACCCTGTATTTGTTTTGAGTTAATGTCATATCGTGACATTAAGGGTAATTGTAACTCCTGTATTTGTTTTGAGTTAATGTCATATCGTGACATTAAGGTAATTGTAACTCTTTCGTTCTGTTGAAGTTTTTAAGTTACAGAAAAGACATGAAAATTGATTATCTTAGTCTGGGTTTTTGTAATTAGAAATTTGGCTATAGCATTTGTTATAATTGTATTATACGAAACCATATATTTCTGAACATT